>JAODKM010000058.1:32949063-32972916 GCA_026780845.1 Petrocephalus sullivani | reverse complement strand
AACCACCCAAAAAAATAATCAATTGCTTTTTCCAGCCAAACTCTTTTTTTGTTTAATTTTTCTTCCGCCCCTTTAAAAATGGACGGACCCCCCCCCCCCCCCACACACACACACACACACGCAGGTGTGGATTAGGGAATAAATCCAAGGCGTGAGCATTGTCGCCATGTGGTGCGACTCTGCAACACAGTGGCTGAACTTGACTGTGCCCTTGTAAGGTGGGATTTTGCAGAAGCCGGGTGAGTGAGTTTTAATTGGTGCCCCTCGTACCTGCTGCCAAATGCTTTCCTCGTCTGGCTGCAGTGTGACCTCAGGTCACACACCACTCCTCACATTTCAAGCTCACAATGGCTGCCTTAAACTACAGCCTTGCTGTGAACCGCAGTCTTCAAGAACACAATGAATTACACAGCTAGTATAAACATCACTGCTGTGCAACTATCACACCGTAGAATACATTGTGCAGTTTACAACATTTATAACATGGTCCCGTTATTTAGGATGGGTTGCTGTGATCCTTCAAATTAGACAAGCTTTACCAGGAGAATAAAGATGAACAATAAATACGTGTGCCTGCTTTATGTGCTTGCTGCTTTTGCTATGAGCTATAACGCTCTACATGTGTACTCCCGAACTGTCACTGCCTAAGTGCTTCCCGGCTGAGTGATTGCCTCGTGCACGTGCTCCTCTCGTTTCAGGCCGAGCGATCGCCTCATGCGTGTGCTGCCCTCATTTCCACCTGAGCTATCTCCTCGTTCGTGACCACCCCTCATTACCAGCCAAACTATCGCTTTGTGCGTGTGCTCCCCCTCATTTCCGGCCCAGCTATCTCTTTGTGTGTGTGCTCCCCTCATTACTGGACAAGCTATCGCCTCGTGCGGGGCGTCCCCACATTACCAGGCAAGCTATCGCCTTGTGCATGTCCTCCCCTCATTTCCAGCCTAGCTATCGCCTCGTGCATGTGCTCCCCTCATTTCCGGGCGAGCTATCGCCTTGTGCGTGTGCTCCCCTCATTTCCGCCTGAGCTATCGCCGCGTACGTGCGCTCCCCTAATTTCCGGCTGAGCTGTCACTGCGTACGTGTGGCCCCATAATTCTAGCCAATCATTCCACTCTGTTTTATCAAGCATCTGACTCACACAGCGATGAGGCACACTCACTTTGGTGGGTCACCGAAGCATTTACACCCACTGCCAAGCTTTATACCACCTCCTTATTACTACCTTGGCTCCAATTCAACAGGCTGGGCCTCCTGGGCTCTGCGCAGGGATCTGGCTACACTCAGGACGAAGAAGTGGGCTTTAAAAGCAGCACATCTGATGTCTGTACCTCACACTCTCCCTCTAAAAAGCCCCCTTTGAGTCATTCAGGAGAAAGATAAGCACCAAACAGATACAAAGATGCTTAATTAGAGGAAGAAAGCTTCCCTGATAAGATGAGAGCTATATCAGGGGTACTTGGTCTTTGCGCTTGTTAATGAAGGACCTGTTTCTCTTTCTGGGTCCCATGATCCCAGCTCCTTCTGCCTCTTAGACCTGTTTCCATGTGAGGCCACATTATTCCACATCAAAGACATCATCTGGTCACACAGATCTGATATTTAAGTTGTACCCAGTAAGACCATTATGAAATGAGACAAATCTGAGTACTTAGGTAAAGCTTAAGACTAGTAAAATTGAAGTTTGACTAAGACTAGTAATCCTTACTGGGGGTGAGGTTTTTGGGGGTATTGCAGTTATTTATGCATCAAAGTAATAGAATTACCTTGGGGGGCAGCAATTTATGGGGCCACATTCAATGGATGGGCTTTGGTGAAGGAGTCCAAAGCCAAAGTTTTGATGCTCCAGTGGGAAAAAGCAGACTGTGAAACCATAGCAGAATACATTACTGTGCCGTCAATCACTGGCTTTACCTACTGACCACTGGTGATTAGCTCTCAGTGGAGCAGCAGCGAAGAGCACAGGATAATTCCATCGACCGCTGGCTTTGCCACCTTGCCTCTCTCAACACCTGGTCTAAGGGAGAGTACAGTGGGCTGGGTCCATGGGTGCAGATGGGAGCAGAAGTCAATGCCTCTTACCCAGACTCACTCAGTCTGGATACATCACAGGGCTCCAAGTTCACTGCCGAGTTCTGCAGCTCCTTATGTCTGATTGCTTTAGCTCCTTGGCGGGTTGCTGCGAATGTTGACATGAGCTGATATCTTTTAAAAACTTAAACAATGTCCTTAAGATGGGCAATTAATAATGAATGTGAGCCACCCCACGTCCCCACAGAATCCGAACCAAATTCTTGTAGGCTGTACCCTCACAAAAACAGCAACGCATCAACCCCCTGCACATCAAAGGTGCTACATCCCGACAGCCCTGCAAGCGTGCACACATCACCTGCAGCAACCCTGCCTGAATAATTCGGGGGTTAATCAGTCCTCCAGCTGAGTTTACATAGCACTCACTAAAGTGCCGTCATAGCCCAGAGACGTGCCTCTGCTTCAGATACCACCCAGCCATCAAAGGCAAGAGAGTGTTTCCTTCTCCATCAGGAAACTGCACACTACAGTCTGCCCAGGGACTTAAAGTGTCTGACAGCACCGAGGCACCAAACTGGCACACAGTTTGGAAAGATGGAGCTGATCACCTGAAGCAGCCTTTCAGGGTTTTGCAGCTCGCCGGTGCCGGATGGGACCTGTAGTGAAACTCCACCCCTTCCCTTCCATTGACCAATGAAACATGTCTAGTTTCTGTGGAAATTTTTTGGTACCGGAACATTGGGAATGTATTATTTGACTGGGCAAAGGGCAAGTTTCCTCCTACACCAGGCCCTAGGAGGCTCATCCGATAAACCTCTGTGAGATGGCAGAGACCATCATGCATTGCAGCATCACCTGCAGGGCAGAGGCAGTGGGAAGCAGGAGAGCACGCTAACATCCATAGGAAGAGGATGTGGCAGCCCACAGTGTCATGGCCCAGGAGGCGCTCAGAGAGGCTCGCCCAGCCCCCGGAGACAACGACCAGGGGCAGAAAGGCGGGCTCCTGTCCCGAGCCACTGACAGCGCATCCAGCAGCAGCACAGACACTGCGGGCCGGAGGCCTCAGATCCTCATGGCACTCCATTTCGTCAGTGTTTTCTCAGTTGTGGAATTCACGTCTTTTGAAGAGAAACATGGAAAGTGTGAAGAACAGTAAGAGGCTTGCTAACTCTAATCTTCAGCTCGTCACGGTGGAGAGATTCAAAATTATATACACTTAATGATAAAAAAAAAATAACGCGCTAACTAATGCGATCACCAGGAAAGACGCAGCAGCAGCCATGTGGACACCGAGAGACCTTTGCACCAACACTGTCCGAAAGGGCCTCACATGGGTAATATTGGCTATAGAGGTGGAATCCCTAAAAATCAGTCTTGGAGTTTGTTAGAATGATCTGTTCTGCAATAACCTGCAGTCGTGGGCTTCCTGACCCAAAAGCAAGTCCGCAGCCGAGTAGGGCACCTCCTTCCCCAGGCTTACTCAGGTGTACAGATGGCATCTCTCAGCCATAAATGCTCCTTTGTGAATATTTTTCACTCATGCTTTGATCTCAAACTTACCTCACAGCAGGTTTCTGCACAAAGAACAGCAGTGCAACTTTTAAGCTCCATTTATGATGCACGCTACACAGGTCCATCAGAGGAGGAATCAGAAGCATTGGCACCACAAGAACAGCCTCAGCATCATCAGAGCACCATTAACCATGTGGAGAAATGTTTTATTTACCCAGGAACGTGCTCATAAACTCCCATAACAGCATTGAAATCAAACTAGTAAAGTGTTTGCAATGAAAGGGATCATTAGGGCCAACCCATAACTACACCCCCCCCCAACATAAACACATCCTGAAACCGATCATGGGTGAACCCCCCCTCATACAGCAGCAGCCCATCTCTTTGGGGGAAATGTTACCATTGAGATGTTAAGGATCGCGAGGATTGCGACAGCAGACACTCTACATGCACCAATCAGAGCAGGACCCTCCCTCACTGCGTGCAGCATGCCCATCCTGATGCGATGATCGACGATGCATTAATGTCCCACTCCCCAGCCGTTCCCCGGGATCTTAGGACAAGGAGGGGGGAGGCACGAATTTGAGAGCCTCCTGCCTAGCTAATTAGCACCTACCATTTTGAAACCGAATGCCTCTCGAGATAGGGCGAGATGATTCCCAGCACATTGCCAAAGCACTATATCGTCACCACATGACCATGTGACTAGGTTTCATGACTATTTCCATTTACCTTAAACACCAATAATACATATTAAAAACAACACGTTTCCAGAACAGCAGGAATAGGTCCCATCTCCAGCAGCTTACAGTGAGTCTATGCCATGCTTATCCGGACGGCTGCAGGCATGCAGCTCCTGTGGACGCGGCTGCTGTCAGTGACTCTGTGACTGCAGCCCCAGTGGGGAGATGTGGAGCCATCTGCAGAGGAGCATCTGAGTGCCAGCTGAGTGACATAGTGGCCCAGAACTTCATTAATTCACTCGGCCTGAAACACAGCTAATAAACATCCGTCGGCTGTCCCCAAACATCAGCAGCAAGCTATTTAACGGGACCCTTGGAGATGGGACCTGTCCACTTCACACATATCCTCTATGTTACCTGCCCTCTTAGATCACTCACGAATCGTGAATACTCCTGACTCACACGAATGTAACACGTGTACATATGAATGTATATAGACAAGCAGCTCGTGACTTGCGGATAACCAAATTAAGAAAAAAAAATTGAGTTTACAGAAGCACTAAAGCAAAAAACATGTGCCTGTAGCTGAATCTACACTATATCTTTCCCTTTATTTAATAGGGCTCATAAGTACATAGTATATTTTCTGCTTTTTTCTTTTATTTTCACTATAGAATGGTATGGGAAGGTAAATCTGACTGACGTGAGATATAAGAACATAAAAAATTGGTTTGTGGAACGGGTTGCCAGTCTACAGCTGCCAGCATATATATCACACTCACTATAGATGCATTCTTAGAAAAATAAATGCATTAAAATATTACTGAGAAATAAATAGTACAGAGGAAAAAAAAAAAGAATGAGATGAATATTACTCTGTGTGGGGCTGTGTGGGTCTGTGTGGAGCTGTGCAGGGCTGTGCAGGGCTGTGCGGAGCTGTACAGGTCACCCTGCAAGGCGTTGCTGTGGCTGTCGGCTTCCAATGGGTCACCCTGAAATGTCACCATCCTGCAGGGCTGGTGTGGGGCTCTCTCACCACAAAGAAGTTTATGTACACACAGAGAGGATCCTACAAGAATACTGTTACAGTGAAACCCTTTGCCTGCCCTATGGCACATACACATCTTCCAGGAGAACTTAAAACTTCAATATTGTCCACTTTCATTGTGTTTCATATGCAACTCACCTCCGGTATGCATGGTGTATTTAGCAATGAAAACGATATGAACGAGATCCCGTAATTCAAGGCAGCAAGAAACACGCAGCTCTGAGTTTCAAGCATAGTTATTTATCAAAGATAATATCAAACCAGTACATTGCAATCATGAGAATATACAAACATGTAGCACACAGAAATGCTGTGAAGTCACCCCGGGTCGGAGCGCAGCTCACTTCAGTCTGTACAGGGCTGCGTCCACAGGCAGCAGAGCGAACCCCGACTCCCGCGGAACCTTCCGGAGCCTCCGGACTACACAGCAGCGTGCTGCCTTCGGGTGTGGGGGGCACCTTTCACACACCTGCTTCTGAGAACAAACCAGCTGAAGCTGGAAAAGGCGACAGCTACCAACTCACTGCCGACTATGTTCCCACTCACTGCCGACTATGTTCCCACGCGAAACCAAATGTCAATGCGAAGGTCACTTGTTTTCCTTGATTTTTCTTTGTGTACGAATCCTTAGTTCAGAGATCTAACAGGGTACCATACAGGGATGGGAAGATTCAGTCTGTCATTAAATGTTGCCACTGGAGTTGTGCTATGACTGAAGGTGACCAGACAACCCATCATCCAAGCTTGTGATTCTGGTGTAAATCTAAATCTAAACCTAAACTAAAATGGCTCAGCAACCGACAGAATTCGACCCCCAGTTCGAGCCACCTGACCAGTTCTGGTTTGACAAACCCGCCAGGCCCAGCGTGGAGGACAGGGAATGGTGGCATGTTCCTCAAAACTCTCAAAGCACCTAGGCTGAAGGCGGAGCTCAGCGCCACGGCGCCACCCGCAGGACAGCGTAGCACCCACACACAGGTCTCTTGATGTTTGCAAAACTTCCCCAGAACCAGGACTGTGTGTGGTGGTCAGACAGCCAAAATTAAAGACGTCACACTCAGTAGGGGGCGAACCTTCATGATTAACTGAAACCAAGGTCAACGTGGTACTGAGTAAGGCAGAGTTTGAGTAATTCCCATCTGTCCCGTGGTTCTGAGGGTACCTGGTACCCCACGGTACCAGAGAGAGAGTCACGAGCGGACAGCAGCCACAGCAAAGCTGCTCATCACGATATATCTTCGTGATGCAAGCAGACGGACATTTTTAAACTATAACAGCCTGACAACTTAAAAAAAGTCCAGATACACATCGGACATCCACGCGAGGACAATCAGCCAAATTCATCAATGAGGAGAAAAAAAATGCAACTTGGCCAGTGTTAAAATACCTTCTACTCCCGAGGAGGAATGATTATAAAGAGAAAAATAATGTCATACAAGGAATTACAAAAATATTTAAGATTTAAGATCCCTGTCTCACTCTGCCCCCCCTCCCCCCAACTCAACATCCGGAAACTGCAACCAATATTAAAATGAAACCCAACACTGTTTGTTGACAGGATTAACATATCAAAGCCTCTCAGGCTATGAAGGCTCCCTCACTACGAGATGTAGGCTAATTTGTAAACATCGTGTGTTTCCCTCAAATGTCCGTTGCCATTGGGAATGAAGTCCTCCCCTAAATCCTGTGTGTGCCAGCGCCGGGCCGGCTGCGGCGAGTCGAGGAGGCCGAACTCGCTGCCGTCCAGTTTGGCCTGCTCACTGTCGCCGTGGAGTCCCAGGATCTCTCCCACCGAACTCGGCAGATCCTGAGGGTGCCGGAAATGGAGGCAGATTCAGGTAAATACACACACACGCACAGACACACAGTAGCCTCCTCACCCTGGTCACGCACCTTGCAGCTCTCTATCTGCCTGTAGATGGCCTCTGCTTTCTGAAGAACTTCCTCCACATCCAGCTTCATTGACAGTTCATTTATGTGCTGTTCAACGGAAAACACATTAAAAACAAATTCTTCCTACGAACTGCAGTAAAAGGCCACTACGCCCCCGCATGCTCCAGCGCGGGACTGAGCTCCGTGTGGCACACCTGATCCTGTAAGACACTTTAAATGACAGCACCAGAAGAGCTAAAAGCAGAAGAAAATGTGAACCACCTCGCAAAGTACTCATCCGCGTCACTCTGAACCGTGAAATTGCTGACAGAAACCCCCCTCCCATTTTTCCGGATGTTGCTCACCTTCGGTTTCAAGCTGTACCCCACCACACATGGTAACTACGTGGAAACAGGCTCAGCAGCGGACCAGTTAGCGTCTCATTTTAGCCTCACTGAGATACGGGGGTAGAACTCAAAGGCGGACTGGCATCTCCAAGCAAAGGCAATTAAAGCCGGAGGCAGATGAAGGCAGATTAAGGCTCTTTAATTCCCCGATCGAACTGCTCCTGCGGCACAGGTGCAAGCGATGGTGGCCCCCGGAAGGGCCTGAACTGCTCCCAGCTTCCGTTCCCAGGCTGAGTTGGCGTTAATCGCCAGCCTTAGGCTCCCACGTTGAGCGCACAGAAAACAGGGACCATACCAGCTGGGGGGCGTACATGACGGGGGCAAAGGTACCCCAAGTGCCAGGGGCGCCTCTGCACCGGGCACAATATCGCCCCCTAGAGTAACGCTGCGGAACCACCATCATTACCTTCAGGATTTCATTGAATCCGTAATTCTCCTCCATAATCTTCCGCTTTTCTGAGTCCAAAATAGCACAGCAGACCAGCAGATGAAAATTCTGGCACGGGAGTCCGGTCCACATGACCTGAATAAACCGGGATCGATGACACAAACACACACACACACACACACACACACACACAGACGTTAACTCCCCAGTAACAGAGGAAAATCATGCATTGTAACTGTAGTCCAGAAGATTTTGCTCCTGGACTACTACCCTGAAAGCCACTGGATAAAACTAGGAACCATGGGCCACATATTAATGATGATTAAGCACACGTAATATTATAGAGAGAATGAGCCGAGGCCTACTGGAAATGAAACTTCCAAAGGCTTCAGGTACAGAGCTGGTCTTTCCGGGGAGCCGCCTATCCTTCCAAGCTAAAGCAGGCTAAAGCCACGTGGGGGGCCCGGTTTGGGGACCCGGTTCTGGGGCCCGATGGGACTCACCTCCCACAGCCGGAGCACGTCCTGGAAGCTGAGCTCGCGCTTGAAGCGGATCAGCAGCCAACGGAAGCAGAAGTACAGGTAACCGGAATCCTGGGATTCTGCGGAGAGAGACCAAAGTCACGGGGGGCTCAGCCGGAGCGGAACAGAACCCACTCTCCGCACCCCCACCTACCCCGGATCATCACCAGGTCCCTGTGCTTAGGAGGCAAAAAAAGAAGGACCAGACCTCCAAGGCCTCATTTGTAAGCAGAAAACTTATTAGAACAAAAATTTAAACAGGATGATGCTCCAGGAAAGTATATCTGCTTATTGGGGGTGCAGAGGTGAACAGGAGGTGGTCAGTAATTAATGCTCCAAAGACAGCCAGTACTGACTCAGGACTGAAAAAAACTAAATAAAAACAGTGACACTGTTTTCCTACGTGACACTCTCCGAAACCTTCCCGTCGCGGCCTAAATTAAAGCCATAAATAATACAATAACATTTGCATTTTATTGGATTTCCGTTTTTATTGTCCTAATATGCATTTCCCCATTGTTTATCTGGGAAGCGCGGAAAAGTGGGGCCACCTTATCGGGAAGCGGTTTATGAAAACGTGGAAGTAATTACCATGGCTCTGCATGTCGTTTATCACTGTCCCAGAGCAAACATGCCCAGCATGAGAAATCCAAGCCCAGGCCCGGGATGCTGTCGAACCCGGCAGAGCCGCATTAATCTTACGGCGGACACGGAATTTAAAGTGACAGAGGAGAACACGGGATTAGCTGGCTCGCTGGGAAAGGCGCAGCGTGAAGAACGTGAGAAACGCGTGGGGGGGTGCGCACACTGCCCCCCCCGCACCTTCATCATTCATGCCCCCTTATTAATAACTGTCGCCATCTGAGAAATGGCATCTGGCCGGGCCGCTAATCGGCCATCACGTGCTCATCGCAAGCACACTTCCTCATGCCTTACTACGCCGTAAGCAGAGCTTACTTCCCTGGTCGGACTGACACACCTCTGATAAGGCCCCCCCCCCCCCTTCTTACCCAAGTAGTTCCAGAAGGACAGGTCCAGCAGCCTCAGTAACGTGCTCAGGTGGATCAGCTGTGCCTTCATGCCCTGCATCTGCTCCTCGAAATTCTGGTGCTGTCCGGGAAACAAACCCAAGCGTGTCAGTCACGTTCGATGCACACACACAGATCAAAGAAACGAGATCTCGCCACCCCCATGACCCGCAGGTCAGGAAGTCGGGTCTACAACCACATGGAGATCAACCAGTCATCAGTGCCATGTTCATGCATTTCCATATGACAGCTGTAGGGCAGCAGTGAGTGCACGCCCCCAAAGGAAACTGAGAGAGACACGGGCCGCCGCACTGCACATCCAGCTTGCTATGATATTACTGTGGTCAGCCATGATGAATCCTGCTGCTCTCTGAAGCTCAGAAATGGTTCAATTTTTTTCCCCAGATTGCAACAATAAAGCAGCCAGCTTGGCCATCTTGAATAAAAATCCAGCACTGCACATAAGGATCAAAGGAGATGAGCTTCAGCAGTTAGCAGGCTAATGGGGACACACTGCAGCTTGGGAGAACCAATCAAATCACACTTCAGGATTCCATCATTTGCAAATGAGGCCTGTCATCGATGGCCACAGAGCTGAAGATGGCGACCAAGCACTTCATTACCAATCCAACCCAGTGGCATTCATCAGTATTTGATAGTGGTGGATAGTTTTCGGTTTTGAAAATTAGATGTTAAGTTAAACCATGTAAAGAGCAGGCCTAAGCCACAATTTCTGACTACAAACCTAAATCCATAAACATGATATAGAGCCACTACAGGCTGTTATACTGTTACACAAGGTACAGAGAAAAAGATCTCCTTACCATCTGGTCCATGAAGGACACAAAGCACCAGAAAGCGTCCACTTCGTTCTCCATGACGTACAGGATGGGTGAAAGCAGGTCACTCATTCCCTGAACGTACCCTGGAGGGAAGCAGAGGAAGATGATTCGATTACAGCACTGTGGCTGTGTGCCAATGCCAGTGAGCCACACAGTGATGTGTGTATGGGATCCCAGCAGTGACTCTCCACCTCCTGACCCCCACACACATAAACACAGCCCTGAGCTTCACAAACACTCACCCAGGTCAAAGTCATACATGCAGTACGTCATCAGGACGTCATGCAGCAGGATGAGCCCCGGGTTGTCCGGCCCCTCGTAGAATTTGTTGGTTCGGTCCGTTCTGTTCACATCTTTCTCTGGAAAGACACCAAGGATAAAGCAAGAAAGCCCAGGGTGCTGCTCTAAGGATATAAAAAGAACTACTGAGCTAAACAAGCGATCAGTCCATCTACCATCCTCAAGAACAGCTGGAAGACCTTATGGTTCAGCCACCAGATCTCAGCACAGGACAGTGTTCATAAGGCGAATGCCATTACGCAGATGGTCCCACAGCTACACTTCATAATCCAATGCCAAAACTGAGGAGCAGACTGTATAAGAGAGCCAGACTACTCTGGATATCATTTGGTACCATTTGGGTTTAAGCAGGTGGCTAAAAGCTCGGATTCATTCTGACTGGGCTGCACTGCGGCCTGAGGAAAACGCTGTGCCAATTCACCAGCCCTTGCCTCTGTGGCGGGACAGTAACAGGGAGCGAATCCCATCCTTTCTGCGCCATCAAGCACACTGCAGTCCACCCTCTAGGATGAGGTATAAGATCCCGGATCATGTGGCTGAGCATCAACGCAGGTGAGGAAACGGCTCACGCCCGCCGCAGCCAGCAGGACGAGCGAGGATGAGCTTACCGATCAGGCTCCTGTAATCCCTCAGCCGCGAGTTCCTCCTCTCCTGCTCCTCACTGACAGATTTCCACTGCAGCTTCATCCTGAAATACTCATCTCTGACAGGAAGAGGGAGAAAAGCGGGAACAATTAGGGAGCAGAGCCTGACACATCCCATGTCCCCATGCGCCTCCTGCAGGGCGGACCCAGAACTGCACTCACTCCCAACTCGGGAGCTCGTTATGAAATACATTGTTCCACTGCAGGTGGATAAGAGAAGGGCTGCTTCAAGGCTGACTGGCATTTCTGTGAATGTTGACCAGGTGTGTGCAGAAGTCACCGGGTCACATCCACTGAGCAGAAAAACACTGATGTGAGAAGCAGCCAAGCAGTAAGCCGCTTATGAATGGAAGATCAGTCACGCCTCAGTCGGATCTGACGGGGAGTTCAGCCTTGATGGTCACCTGAGCTACACATACAATATGTATGAAGCCACAACAGTTATTTCGATTTTTTATCAGGCTACCATCAAGTTCAGGGCAGTACTAGCTGCTTTAGTCCCATTTGTAGATATCCGACTGTATTTGGACCTAGCAGACATATGCCACAGTCCTGACCCAGACTCTCCCCATACAAAGCCACAGTACTTAAAAGCACTACTCTCCATTCAATTGCTGAAAAATAGCACATTTTTAGACGTTGTGATCCAGGTTCTAATTGGATTTACTTTCCTTTCGATTTTGCTCTTTTTTGTGTTTTCATCGACAAAATCCAACCTTGGAAGTCCCTTTGGAGACTAAGCAGACTTAAAGCTTTGCACCTCGCTCCACTTCCTGCTCACCCTGCAAATGGCGGCTCATGTTTTTATTGTTAAAGTCGATTAGGGCTGCTTCTAAAGACCCCCCTCCCGGCTGGAATCTGCATTTTCACAATAACACTGTGGGCAGCATTCTCTTTACAAACCCTCTCCGTCCAGCAGAGCCCAGCATCTCACTCACGTCTTCCTCTTCTGTAGACCCTTCCTCTCCTCGCGTGTGGTGTCCCAGGGAAAGTATCCCAGCAGGAACTTCCAGGCCTCCCTCCGGGCAGCATGGCACAGGCCCTGAGGATGAGAAGGACGAAGAGGAGGAAGAATAAAAAATTAGTACCACAAGCGAGAAGCCGTGGACTTGCCAAGCAGCCCCATATCCTTGCAGGCCTCTGCACAGACTCCCTGCTGCTTGCCGGTATCACCTGAGCTTCAGATCTCACCCCACCCACAATCTGGCTCGTCAGACAAGGTCAGCTCCATGGGGAGGGGAACCATTAGTGGGTCGCTCTGGCGAGGTGACCCAGATCCGTCCATTTGGCAGAACACATGTGCACACTTCACCGATGCCGTAAAAACTATGCACGCTGGGGTCCAACAGACCGGCAGAGATATCGCTGCTCGAGTAGGCGTGAAGCAAGCTGATGTTCTCATTTGTTTATTTTAGAGTTTGGGCTTTCAGTCTAGTACACATTTAACAAAAAGATCTAAAATTCAAGAGTATCAGATATTTGTGTTAAAAAAAGAAGCCACCTGATATTCTTCCGTTAAAAAAGTCAATTTAATAATTCAGAATGAAGCTGGAGGGGAAAAAAAAAGCCACATCCTCCCCATTACACTCCGGAACCCCGCAGTGACATTTTCTGTGAGATTTTTCTCAGCACGGAGAGCGAATGGAGGCATTTTACAGGTAGAGGTAAAGAGGCTGTTGTGAATCTGCCTCTAACACAGGAAACTCTTTAGCGAGGGCCCCGCAGGCCAGATGGGACAAGGAGCATGTGCGGTTACCCCTTTGAAGACAGCCTCCTTCAGCTGGGCCACCTTCTGCACTCTTCCCTCGGCGTCCATGTGCTCCACCCAGGCTTCAGCAGACACTGGCTCCCGGCGCCACACTGCTGGCCTGGCGCCCAGATCGATCTGGAATATGGAGATTGCCCGTTAGTGTGGATTCGACGCTCCAGGGGAGGGCTTTCCGACTATGGAGACAGCGGATCCTCCAGGCCCGCACTGGGGGACTCAATCCCACGGAAACCTGGAGAGCAGAGGCATTTCTGCAGGAGCTCATGCTCCGGATTTACATTTGTTTTTTTTTTTTTTTGTATAAATCAGAGACTGATGAAATGTGAAAATCAATAAACCGGTTCAAAGTCCTCCTCCGCACTGATTCTCTGCCTTGCACTGATTCGCGGATTCTCAGCTGTGCTCTTCCTGGCACGGCGTATGCGATGCCACCTTCGCTGGATAGCCAGGCCTCATCCCAAATATGTCCCCAGCTCACGTCTGTGCAGAGTGCTACTCTTCTCATTTAAAGCGAGGGTTAGAGGCTAAAACAATAAGTGGAAACCGGCAGCATTAATTAAACTCCGCTCTGAGATAAGAGCTTAGCTAATAATTATGCTTGTAACTGAGACTCACAAAAGGCTTGTTTTCCCTTTTTAATTACCAGTAGAGAAGATGTGCTCAGGCACCAGCAAGCTCCCCACGTGATGCATGGCCACATAGTTAGCTTCCTCGCACTAACCTATCTGCCAGACACCTAGCAGAACATCTGCAATACGTAACCAGAATGAAGCTATTTAGCGTGACGGCTAAAGCTAAACTTCAGACATCAGTGCCCATACAAGTCTGCAGCAGGAAGGTCCTTCTCTTCTGTGTGTGTGTGTGTGTGTGTGTGTGTGTGTGTGTGTGTGAATCAAACTGGGTCACAAGTGGAACCCTTTGCACTGACGACAGCAGAAGGCCAGCTGCAGTTAGGGCTCCTGTGGAAATACTGTTCTTCCGCCTTGACTGATGCCAGAACCTGTAGCCACGTGACTGTTGGGAGAAACAGGCCCCATGTGCTGTCTCTGCCTGAATCCCCAGCCCCAAGCCCAGGTCTCAGCCTGCTCTGGGCTCGCCAATGCTCTTTTGATACATCCATGCCTCCAAAAATGTGACTTGCAATCCAACTCCAGGTCCTGCAAGCAGTCACTGTATTCAAACCGCAAATCCCCGAGTCCGCCTGCGACGGTGGTGATGACGAGCCATGGATGACGCCCAGTGGGCCCAGCCAGTCTGCCTTTTTTCCATCCATCACTGGCGGTACCCTCCCTGGCCACTTTACCCCTTTTCACCCCCGCGTCGAAGTCCCCTCCGCAGCATGCCGGCATGACAGCACTCGCCTGCGAGACCCTCAGAATGCCTCAGCCACTCAAACACACTTAAAATTCAAGACACTTGTGAAGTGAACTCTGACAAGCGAGCTGCAAACCTGACGCTAGCTGACTAACTAAGTAACAGATGGCCGGGGACCTTCACTCCTTCAGAATGTCACCACCTGATCAGCAAGAACCTAATACCCATCTCACAGACTAAAGACTCACCACACTGGGCCACGCCTCAGCCACCACGATGTAATAGCCATACTTAAATCCACTCAACAGAGCTTGCACTAATTAAATGATGCACTATATAATTTAAAAGACAGCTAATTGGCTGTATAATGAAATGCTGTTTTTTTTCCCGATGGATGCACCTTTGACATGATCCTTTAAGTAAGTAAAATGCGGTACCTACACATTTAAAGGAGGAGCACAGGAGCACTCCTACATTGAGATGTACTCTGTTCACGCACACTGAGATGCACACCATGTATAATGTGGAGCACTGAGCCTCCATACTGCCACCTAGTGAATTATTTAAAGCCTGCATGGGCACACTCACTCTGGTGATGACCTCGAAGCCTGGCTCCTCCTGCTGGTTGACCTCCAGCCCGGGGATGGCCTCGCTGATGAGGTCAGCCACTTCCTGGGCCGGCCGCTGCCGTTGTGCCATTTCCGGTCCACGAAAGGCGTCGAAGATGTAGTTGGTCACTTTGGAGAAGCCCCCCAGTGTCGCTGTGTAAGGGTCGTTCTTAAATTTCTGGGCAACGGAATGGCAGGGAGTTATAATAGCTGAAGGGTCTTCATCTGTACAGACAATTAAATCAAAGTGAAACCATCCAGTGTCTACAGACTGATGCTCGACTATCCTTTGAAATAAGTTAGATTTACATTCTTTTCCTACGTCGATTTTAGCCATTTATCATCGATGATCAATGTGAGGGAAAAAAATACTTTTTTTAAATCTCACTTGGCAGAATGACTTCATGGTAATGCATGAAAAGTGCAGGAAATGCAGGAAAGTGATATTTTAAGCAGTGGATACTAGAAGCTGCAGCAGATCGACCTCAGTGTGCCGCTCACCTGTACAAGCCCAAAAGTGGCGTCGTCCAGCAGGTTCTCGAAGGACTGTGAAAGTGCTTTGCTCTGACTACTGACCACCAGGACGGACTGATCACCGGGGGACCTGGGGATAGATGGAGGAGGAAAGACGGCTCACCTTACAAAAAGGTCACAGGTACTGGGATTCACGCTTTCATATTTCCATGGTAACTCAGTATCAGACACTGAAACAGCAAAGTGCTGAAATGCTCCACGCCACACATCCTGTTTCACTCTGCACTAGCTGCTTGGCTGAGCGGCAAGACAGGAGGTCCAGACTCAAGCCCATCTGTTCTGTAGCCCTGCTGGCTTCCAGGAATCTCTCAAACAAAAAGTAAAAAACTCTGCATGTCTCTCCTAATCTGCAGCACCGCTGTAAGCCAGCCAGAGCCAACCATAGAGGTGCTGCAGTTCACACCATTACCATTTACTTACTGGCTTGACTGATGTCAGTAATGAGAAAAGCATGCGATCTAAACTAATCTGGAGTGATGTTTTTGGCTACACTAAGAGCCAGGAGACAAAAGCACAGGTAACACTTTTTGGATTCAGAGCACAATCTTTGCACTCGACAACCCGATCAACACAGCCATTGGGATTTCAGAAAGGTTAACCGCGTAAATAAGCAGAAGTAGGGAGTTCCCAAAAGACACAGTGCCTCACGTGTAACCGCAGCATTTTAATTACAAAACAGCCAGCTAAGAGTTCTGCAACTATCCACCCCCTAGCAGGAAACAATCAACAAGGCTGAAATATTAACATCTCACTACACACCAGCATGGGCCGTAGAGTGACCCTTACACAGGTCAGCAGGCACTGAGCAGCCATGTGCTACGGCAAGCAGCGAAAGACAAACAGCACAGCATTAAATAAAAATGATGCCATTTAGCACATGTGACAGATGAGTGGCCCCACATGCCTCCCCCTCAGCCCATGGGATGTGGGGGCAAAGGGCCGTCTCCGATGCATCCGGATGAGCACTTTCACTCTAAGTCTATCTCTTGGGGCACAGTGAGCACAGATCGGTGCACACACACTGCTGTGGACATTACGCATGGCCACGTATAATTTACCCATAATGATTTCATCTTATTCAAAATAAAATTGACCAACTGACCAAGCTGGCAGTTATACTATTTAAATACATATGGATGAAACAGCACAATTATTTACCATGATTAAAACTGCATGATAGAGTAATATGATGTTACAAAAGGTAGCGGTGCCCTCTACTGGAGAAAAAAAAAGCAACACAACTCCACACTTAAACTGTTCAACAAGGTGCCCATTCTGATCTTCTTTATAAAGCACCTATTCAACCATCAATCTTCCAAGAACCTTCCCAGAGTCACAGGGCCATGCAGTCTATCCCCAGAAGCACAGGGCACAAGGCAGAACAACAGCCTGGACTGGATGTCAGTCCATAGGAGGGCACACACACTTTTACACCCTCCTTAAAAAAAGCCTGTAACATTCTAACAGATCTGAACCTGTACTTAAGCCAGTCATGGTCAGAAACTCTCCACAGTTCACTGCACTGCAGTGTGATGTCTTTTCACGTCAACTCCGGAGGGTGTTTCCAGGGCCACGTGCAGAAACAGCAGAACAGGGGGCAGGACTCAGTCAGCTCCATACTGAGCCAAGCTCAAGTTTAAAACCACCCTCCCCCATTCAAAAGTGTTCCTCTGGAAACCTCTGGATTCCAGATAAGATTCCCTGGGAAGCAGCTTTAGACACATACTGGGTGAGCAGCAGGAATCCGCGGAGGGCGTCTAGGAAGGCATCACTCCCTCCCTGGTGGAAGTGGAGGTCGGGCAAGGTGACATCCTCCTTAAGGCAGAAGATCAGGCGTGACCACCCCTCCGTCTTCACCTTGATGGTCTTCAGGTCACTCACGTTGAAAAGGAAGCCCCCCCTGGTCCGCTCTGGAGCCTGGCCGGAGAGGGCTGGCATGGGACAGAGAGCAGATCCATTCAGAAGCCCGTATTTACCCTTCTTGCATTTATGTTCTGGGTAGCTGGACCAATAAACATCCTATACAAAATTAGCACCTCCTGCAGGCGATTGCTAACAACTGCCACCCTGGACCGTCATTGCGACAGCATCTCATCTTGCTAGACACCGGAGTCCTGCTAGCTTTGAGAGAAGAACTACGTGATGGGCTGTCATCTAGACGAGCTGGGAAACAGGGATGGTGGCTCTGCAGCAGCCAGGAACTCATTTGGCAATTGATAAAGGGGCGACACCGAGGGGTTTCAGATTGATCCCACGACTGATGAGCTCAGACACAGTGCGTTTGACCCTGGAGCGCCAGCGCCAAGAACCATCACCGAGGATACAGATGTGGCAGCACTTTTCAGAGGCTTTTCTAACACAAAGTGACACACCAGGCCTGTTAAATGCCATTTGTAATGTATGTACAAAAATACACAAGCCTCTTTAATTCATACAGCCTGAAATTTAAAGCATTCGCAGCGGGTATGCGGCACGGAGGCTGATTAATACATGCCATCCGTCAGAGATTGATTGCGGCCTGTTTTTGCAGAGGACAAACCAAAGCAATTAGTCTTTTCGTGCATCAATTAGCTATGTGTCAGTACTATAATATCCTCCACAACTCAAAGAGAGGACACGGACGTGTTGAAATTCGAGGCAAATGGATGCACAGAAGCCTAGATTAGATTATCTACAGAAGGAAATACCTGGATATCCCACAGGGTCTGGTCAGTAAAAAGTCAGCACCAAAAATTCTGATATTTTATGGTCAGTTAAAGACTCAGGACTGCTCTCTCACTCGACACTGTTGCTCATTTACATTTACTGGTTTTGCCAATAGTTTAATCCAAAGAGACTTGCAAACATAGTTAAACTGGACTCAGACTATTAAATCAACCCCTCAGTAAATATGTCTGAGACTCAAGGTACCTTGTTTACCTATCATTCAAACACCTTGTTTATCTTTTTATGTATTTAATGAATTCATTTATAATAAAACCTCACAAGTCTTGCTTGCTTTTAAATCTTGACTATGGGTACCCTGCATGATTTCCAATGTTCTTGTACTTCTGTACCTGTGAAAAACGGCACATAAAGTTCCAATCTAATTCTCAGCCATGCATGCTATACAGCCACATGTCTTTCTCAGTTACTTCAGGTAGCCAACCCATGTTCTTTGCAGCTACACTACCTGACACCCCCCTCGATTCGGAACCATGTGGTAAAATGATTTGCAGTTGGTTGACCACACACAAGAGTTTTGTACTTTTACACCAAAAGACCCGCGTATGGTTGGAGGTCACTCTGTAGGACCATGGCACAAATGCCTCAAAAACATTTTATTTCCAGGATTTTCAAATTATTGTGGGTATTGAAAAGGTGATCCATAGAGAGAAAGCCAGCAGGCTGACCTGGAAACCCAGAAACCTCTCTGAAATCCTGGACGGTAGTCATTAGGACCAGCAGTCAATCACCATTGTCCTCCTCTGTGGACCCCAATGGCTGGAATCTTCCTCTCCCAAAGCCGGTGTCTTCAGATGACTTCCCATGGTGCATAACTGCACCAGCACACACTGGTTCCTGGTCCCTGGGACTTTGCCACTCACCTTCTCCGTTGGCAGCATGCTTCTTCTTGAAGGAGACGGTGTTCACCATGTCCCACTCAGTCTCATAGCTCAGCTGCTGTTCCACACATCGGTGGCGTCTGTCTCCGGGACACTGTGTCCACTGCACCACCGAACTGGAATCCTGCAGGTTGAGGCCATCAGTGTTCTAAGCAAAATGCTCGCAGGTGAACCGCAGTCCATTAATGCAAGGCTGTCTCAGAAGTTATGTGCACAGTAAAATCAGCAAGAGACAAATCGATTCAATGTCTACTGGCTCCAAAGCCATTTTTAAAATTCCTCTGATAAATATCAGCTCACAGAGAAGCAGGAACAATCTAGCAAAACCTAGAGACATCTGGTGGAACCCAGAAGATCTAAAGACAGACAACTCAAGGAAAGTTCAGCTCCCAAAAGCAAACACAGAAAGCATACTCCATAACTCATAATGAATGGGGGAAAGGTAGAGCAGAAGTTTGCTCCTATAACAAGCATTAAAGGAGGAAGTGTAAATATCAAACCTTGCCAGCACAAAGCATGTTAGATGAGTCCTCCAAAGGTTTATATTCAACCAGTATTTCACCATCCTGTAGAAAAAGAAAATGTACTGAATGCCTCTGCAGAAATGCCTCACATTTTTAACACACGCCCTTTTCTGAAGCAATAGCCAAAACGGTCTAAGTACGAGCAGCATTTAAAAACAAATAGGTCCCGCCCCATGGTGACCTTTCTAACTAAATATCGTAAATGTAAAAAACAGGTATTCGAGCCAAAGAAGTACACAGTATCATTTGTTCCGATAAGGATACAAAAATACTGATTGTGTAAATATGATCAAACTAGGTGTGTAATGGTACATGCATCTATACCAAAAATTTTTGGTGCGGGTGCTACGATTTGGTATGCATATAGATGAACATTTGGATGAGGCCGCACCACTACACATGCGCACATAGTTATGGCAAACACAGATAAATCAGTCCTTAAGACCCCCCTCCAATCATTAAAGTCAGCTATTTGAAAACAAAGTAAGTTTTACTTTTCATTAGTAAGTTACAGCATTATTGACAGACACTTTTTTAAATTAAGAGTCATACTTTTCTCAGCAAACCACTGTTTAATAAAGAAAAAAAGATGTTTCTGTTTTGTTTATTTTACCCTCAGTGTACTGAACCATGATTTGTGTGTACTGTTACACCCCCTAATAACACTCATCATCTTTAAAAGTAAATGCCTGTAAAATAGGCACCATGCATCATTAAGCCACTAAAAGTACCAAGAGAACTAAGTCACAAACTTGCTTGACATGCGACTGAGCAACAGCTGGATTTGCGCACAGGACAACATTCCTGACTGGAAGCCACGCAAGTAAATTTGTGACTGGAATTTCTGATTCTGCCACATACACGTTTCTTCCTGAATAGGGAGAGAAATCAAGGCCTACCTTGTCCAAGATACGAAGAAACCCAGATGTAAGGGAGTCTTGATGCTCAGAGCTTTCGGTGCTTGGATGTATAAAAATCCCATCCTGCTCAAATATGACCTATATGACAGGAAAAGTACCACGGATAACAAAAAGGTGTAAGTCATCATTTGTGTAAAATGTGGGGAGAAGTGACACCGAAAAAGCCAAGTGCTGAGATCTGTACATTATGAAGGTTTAAGAGAAACGCCTCCTATATACTTCCTATGCTCAGACATCATTGGAGTGCGGCTCCTACTGCGCCCACCGTGCCTTCGCCATTCCCCGTGACAGGGACGTAGCTGGCATCGGCAAATCATCACAATAATCGGAACTGCACATGGCCTGTCAGAGAGAAAACAGCCCTTGGCATTGTCGGCAAAGCCTGGGCGCTATCGGCGCTATCGGAGGCCGGTCCCGGGGCCGGCACAGCGCCGAGGCTGCGAGCCGCACGCGCTCACTGCTTATAACCAGGTTACCAGGACTAGTCAGTTAGGCAGCTGGTAAGGCGCCCTTCCGCCCGCGGAGCGCCCGCTTCCCACACACGCAGTAACGCCTGCGGTCTGCGGCTAGCTTCACCACGGGTAACCGATTACCCTTAACGTGGTTAACTAGCTGCCTGAGTGTCACGGGTAACGCTCCGAAGTAGCTGGGATACCGCACGCGCGCACGGACGGGCGTTAAAAACACGCAAAATCGCGGCATTCGCTGAGGGGGACGCGGCCGCCACGCGCACGTATCACGAGCAGAGGCGTCCCGATTGGGGAACGAGGCGCGATGCGGGTTTACCGCGCGGTTACAGTCACTTTTGTGCGTTTTTGCCCAGCTGTACCTTGACGGCCGCCGCCATGTCGCCTGCTGCTGTTTACGATGACGTAGCAGCGATCACGCGCCACAACAGTGACGAGTCAGCTTCCGCGTGGCCGTCGGCGCGCACGCGCAGAGTGGCGGCTCTTAGCCCCGCCCCCGGCTCGGTGTCTAAGCAAATGCAGGCATTATTAATGAATAACGCGGGTCGGGTTAAACTAAGTGCACGTGTTGCTTTTGTGTTTGCGTTACTTTGTGAGTTTTTTAGTTCAAATGAACGAATGTACTTTTGCAAACGATCGTTTGTAAAATCATTATTATTTTAAATATGAATATCAAAAGCAGTCATTTGTTTTATATTCCAACAACTCACTCTCCAATGTGCCGTAACCTACATGTGCTGGTCCGCCGTTCCCTCCACGCCCTCCTGCAGATTCTCTTTTAACCTGCAGTTAGAAAAAATTTAATATTACATTTACCTCCTAAGCTAAAACCTGGGGGCCTGTGACACCAGATATAAGATATCAGGCACGTAGATGTACGATTGTATTTAGTGACCTGACGGTGCGCTTGAGGGGTTTTATTGTGTAATAAAGTTTTATAGGCCTAGATAAAGACTATAATAGATGCATCGGCACAATCTAATTTAAGAAGAGAGAGACGTCATTCCTGTTGAAATTCTGTTCAACCAGCTGAAAGCAGGCAGTGAAGTATAATTCAGGTGATTATGGGATTTTTCTGTTCTACTAAAATCTCATATAATAATAACATTCCCCTGACAGATACCCTTCACACCAAAATCACTCCATGTCCCTCCAGAGTGATAAGTGTATGATTATGTGCCGTGTTGAGTCGGTTAGCTGTTGGTTACAGGTGCAGAAATCTGACCTTAATGTCAGCCGACACAGAGGGGCTTCCAGCCATTTCTATCTGTCGACTTCTCTGCCTTCCCAGTTACCAACCTATAATTTAGAAATGGCACTTTGAAAAACATATAAAGCTTCATAATAACCTACACAAAGAGAGAATTTCAAAAATTCCCAACAGGTTAACAGATTATATTTGAGCTGACTTCTGTCCCCTGAAGTCTGTGCGTATTTGCCTGGTATGCATAAGGCATATCAGTGTGGATTATTCCATTGTTTTAGCAAACTCCTTTATCCACACCACCTGTAATAGCATTCTTACCACCTGTAAACAGCATCCTTTAATGCAAGGCTTTAGATTAAAGTTGCCCTTTGTGTAAGTATGCATACAGCTACATGTATTCATTTTCGCATATCCCATCATGCACTCCTTTGAGACACACATTCACACATATATATGTGTATTAACAGGTGCAAACCTTCCACAGCTCTTTGGATACTCACGCAAATGCCTTTATCTGTATATTCAGATCTGAAAGTGGTGGTAAGCTTAGCACCCTTTACAGAGAACTTGATGAATGTGTCTCCAGTATATCTGCTGTAGCTGGGTTGCTGTTTTTTAGTTTATTTGAACTGACTTGTTGTAACCGCACACCCAGGGCCCGAAAGTGGTGGGGCAATGAAGACAGAGATGGCAGATTCATCTGCATCAGAGAGTGCGGCAGCCGTGCTGATGGAGACTGAGCAAAGGAGGCTGAGGGGGGACATGATCCAGGTCTAGGAGATTCTAACAGGTCTGGATGCTGTTCAACCAAATAGTTACTTCAGCATTAGTTCAAATACAAGAACTCGTGGCCGTAGGTGGAAATTAGCGGGAGAACATTCTAAGCTGGATTTGAGGAAGCACTTCTTTACACAGCGGGTAGTTAGAGTATGGAATAGTCTTCCTGATAGTGCAGTGCAAGCTAAAACCTTGGGTTTCTTTAAATCAGAACTAGATAAGATTTTAACAACTCTGACCTATTAGAGTTCACCCCAAACGAGCTTGATGGGCCGAATGACCTCCTCTCGTTTGTATATTTCTTATGTTCTTATGGACACAGGGCTTCTTAGCCCTTCTGCTTTTCCACTGCATTCTGTGTGTTTGGCTGGATTATCGCCTTAAATGCTGAGTATCTTGAGAATGGACACACACATGGAAGTGGTGTACAGCTCAGCGGGTGACTAAGCTGTGCCTGTGGTCAGGTGGTCGCCAGTTCAGATGCCAGGGCAAGATGATTGTGCCCCCTGAAGGGGCTCTGAGCAATTCCCAACTGCTCCAGACAATGGTTTCTCAGAAGTGTGCATTGTATTGGATAAAAGTGTCTTCTAAAGGGATAAAACATATTTGAAACATTCAAAGTAGATTCCTTGGAGAGCAATGTCCTTCTTAAACAACAGCAAGTTTCCAAAGGCTCTTCAAACTTGTAGAGGTTTACAAAGTTCCAAGGCTGACATAATTTTTACATCAAGACTTTTAGACAAGCTTATCTATATATTTTTTTGCTTAATTACATGACTATCCATCCATCCATCCATTGTCTCCCGCTTATCCGGAGTCGGGTCGCGGGGGCAGCAGTCTAAGCAGGGACATCCAG
>JAODKM010000058.1:32932384-32944445 GCA_026780845.1 Petrocephalus sullivani | reverse complement strand
CTGAACAAGCCAAATGTGTTAAACATCTATGGGGGCTGAGCCCCCCTGAAATGAAAATCCTAGAAACGCCCCTGGTCTATACTGAACTAAGGATCTGTCCTCTTTTTCACCATGAGAGCTTTTCCTTCTGTCAAGCTTTCAAATATCATTTTGTGATGTGTTTGTTATTTTTGACTTATAACACTAACCTCTCTATCCATGCTCGTTCATTGCAAGTGGGGGAAAGGGTTGTTTTGCGGCTGCCCTGTTTGGCTTGGTCACATGACCCTCCAAAGCACCAGCAGTTAAAAGCACCCCCGTACATCCAGCCTAAGCCACACGCACTGAGAAATGGCCCGGACAGCCCCAGGCACCGTACCCATATTGCCAGACTCACTCTTCTGCCTCCAATGTTTAGTTTCTTCGTCAGGAAGGAAGCCTGGAAGACACGGACAAGCAGGATGAGAACGGGATAGCCGTCGTGGTGTGGAGAGGGGCTGCAGGACCCTGCTAGCAAGGCACATAGGGGGCCCCTTCGGTGTGACATCTCAGCCGAAAGGGGAACATCACCCATATGGCAGTGGGTGTGGAACATATGCAAAGATGACAAAAAGGGGTAATCTATGACTGCAACATAGTAATCTCAAAGACAGACAGACAGGACAGAGAGACAGACTAGATTTTACTGATCCCAAAGGGAAATATTAACGCGCACACTGACTCATCAGCAGCACACTTCCATAGACACTGTCACTGGAGCATTCTCAACAAGGCACACGTTGAGTTTCACACATCATTCCCAGCACCTGCAGCCTTCACAGAGGCAGCTAAAGCCCAAGGTCTCCAAAGCAGTGTGGGTCTGCAGAGCATTTCTTTGGTCCCTGGTGGTGAAGGCCTCAGCTAAGAATGGTCTATCTAGCTGTTCTCCAGCACCATATCTGTCCAACCTGCATAAATCATAAGACCCAGGCACTCAAGTATTAAGATGCAGCAGTGACCATCCTACACAATGACCTCCATAAACACCATCTCTCATTGATCTTTGAAGGAAATAAGTCTTGCCAGATATGAACACGATTCACTTCACCTGGTAGAATTGCTTCATAATGATTCTACGCAACTTCCTAAACTGGGAATCCTTGACATATTAATTAACTGTACCAGGAGAGGAGCTGAACTGAAGGGCTGAGCTAAACTCCCAAAGTTGCAATCACTCAGAAGGAACTTCCTTGTTCTCTTTCCAGGGCTCAGTTGAAGAAAACAGATGGCAGTGGGATTAGCAGCAGGACCACTGGGGAGTCAACAGTTGTGCACGAGATAATCCTGCTTGTGTTTCATCTAGTTCTGTACAATCAGCGAAAGCCTCAAGTTCAGAACATCCCTCACGCATCCTGGAGAGCAATGCATGACCAGAGACACAGCACAATTTCACTTTCGTCTATGGCGCCGAAGGCCAGTCGAGGGCTTTAGCAAAGAAGCATGGCTTCTTAAGTGCACGATTTCAGCTGCTCTGTTTTTATTCCTGACAATGTCATGTGAAGATGGCAGTGACATATCGACATTTTAAAAACATACTTTTAAACAAAAGGCACTCTTCTCGTGGCAGACACAAAGTAGGGGGTTTTATGGGTGTCAGCAGAGAACACTGGGACACATGTGGCCGGTATTTTGCGACAGATGACAGTGACACTGGGTAGGCCTGTGCTATTGGCTGACCAGAAAAGCCAGCACAGCGGCATTGTGGGATCGGTGTGTTCCAGACTGCTTCCAGCTGGGAACAACAGGATTACTGTCTCTCCTCTGTGTTTGTTTTCAAGAAACCTACAGAAAAAAATACAAAGTTGCATCCACAGAAGCAAAACTTTTTAAAAAGTATAGAATATAAGCTTTATAAAGTTCCTGAAAACAATCCTTGTATTCTCCCCACAAGTAACCGATATAATAACCCAGCAGAAGTCAGGGTAATTTGACTCGAGTACCACAATATTACAGTATGGAAAGTCAGTCCCTCCTCCCACGATTGTCCAGCTGAGGAAAAACTAAGCAGATCTAAAAATTAGTCATTATCAGCAAAAACTAAATGAGGAGCCCTTCCTTCCTTTGGATAAGAGAGCTTGTGACTGCTTTTCAGTAACCCAGTATCAGCACCTTAACACAGCCATGCTTCCCCACAACACCCCCTGGTGGAACCCGGGGGCCTGTACCCCAAGCTGCATCTCCTGCTTAGCTGAATAACCTGTTGTATTTAAGGTAGCCCATCTTAAATAGATTATATTAGATCACTTACATTTAGCATAGACTACTTTAAATCCTGCTTCGCGATATAGACCCCATCACCTGCTGAAGCTATGTGGCTTCTCAGGAAAATGAGCTGCCTGACTAAGGGGGTAATAAACAATATCCTGACAGCAGCACAGTTACCCTAAAATAAACCGGGACATTGTTCTAAACTCCATCTTCCCACTCAGGCAGTTCTAGGATGACCGAGCGTAACCTCTGCACATACCAGTCAGCCATTTCTTATGGGGAAAGTGAAGTTCAGAAAATTTCTGAAATTCGACTTTGAAACTTTATTGTCATTGTATATACAATGAAATTTAAATGCCCAACTTTCAGTGCAAAGGTCAAGTGCAAATTCAGCCCGTTTAGAAAAAATATGTACAGTTGCAGCCATTAAAACGTGGCTAAATTGTATATATAAATATATACTTTCATCGTGATCTGCCTGTAAGCGTGAGAAGGTGGTCACATCCTCGCCGGGAGCTGCGGCACATGGCCAGACCACCAAATAACCTGCCACAAGAAGCTGGAGGAAGACGCCATCACAGTGAGAACCTTTTATAGAATGAACTTCTCATCATATCCAAGTTACTAACGCTATGAGCCAAGTGATTATAACACAATACCATTTTCTGTCTAATAGCTACCTGGGAGTGTTAGAGTGGCATAGGGTTAAAATACAGCGTGGCATACAGGAAACTGACAGCTTATCGCAGCTAAACAACTTACCCCAGGCCTTCCAGGAAAGCAGACAGGCATTGTACTATGAGAAGCCAGGTCAAGTATATGTGTAACCCAGGCTTTCTCCCTACCAGAACCACAATGTCATACTTTCTGACTCTCTGTAGACTCCAATAAATCACCAGCCCCTGCATTCCGGCTCCAGATAATGTGTCCTGACTATTAAACTGCTGAGAGAGGGGAAAACTAGAGAGACCGCAAGTGCTGAGAAAGCGCACTTAACGCCGTTTAAATACGCGTTCCGGCGTTAAATCTATTTCATAATCAATACCTCTGGCAGATCTGTAAGATTCCTGAGTAAGGCTGGCACGAATAGGACACACAGTGTGTGCAGTCCGGCTACAGCATAGGAACCCTCTGCGCCGGGACAGACCCCGGAGCTGCGGAGCGGAGCCGCGCCCGGCCGCCCATGCGCCCACCTGCAGGGTGGTGATGTGCTTCTCGTTGAATGTGTTCTCGCAGTATCGCAGGGCCAGCGACGTCTTGCCCACGCATCCCTCTCCCAGCAGCACAGCCTTGAAGGAGTATGCCTTAGCGGCCCCAGCCGCCATCCTGCACCGTGACGATCCGTCTTCGGAAATAAAGCAGCAGAAAAGCGGGGGGCGCGTCACATTGTGCCCTGCATGCGACGCGGAAACGAAAGTGACAATGTTACAAGAGACGCGATGTCATCAGCACAAATCCGAATGCAGCCGGAGCCGGTGTCCGGATCTCCAGCCCCGGCAGCCCCGTTCCCGTACCAGTCTCGCTGCCCGCACACCGCCAGTCTGATGGCGTCTCTTTCCTCTACGTCACGATCATATTACCCGATTTCGGACAAAGTCCAGGGCTCTGCGCTTATCCCCAAAACCACCAGCGCCAACAGTCCCTAATATATATGTAGTTTATATGAATCATACTTGTATAAATATCAGTAGTTATTAAATGTTCATTATTCTGCGTAAAAAATGACACGCCAGAAATCATTCGACTCCTTTTTGAATAAATCAGTTGGGCTATCAAGAAATAATGTAGTTTCATCGGCGCTGCAATGAACTTTATTTATGTACAGTATTTACATCGGTAGCAAAAGAAATGTGTCATCTATGCCGATTTTATAGCATTTGTGTTGTCATTTTGTAGTATTCATCTAATTTGTTATATATATTTTTTTTCTTTCTTTTTTTCCTGATATCAGGAATTCAATTGTAACTAGTTGTGATTAAAATTTCATTATATCTAGTTACAATTCAATTGCTAATATCAGAAATTGGATATTCAACTAGTTAAAATTTTATTCCTGATATCAACAATTGGCATTTCGACTAGTTCGAACTGAATTCCCGATATCAGAAATTAGAATTATGACTAGTTAAAACGGAATTTTGAGAATCCTGATATCAGAAATTTGCATTTTAACTAGTTAGCATTCCAACTTCCACTGAAATAAATGAGAAAATTGTTTTGAATCTTCCTAGCTAATATGTAATTTCCGATATCAGAAATTGGCATTTGAACTAGTTAAAATTGAATTTCTGATATAAAGTATTACCATTATAACTAGTTGGAACTGAATCTGTGATATCAGAAATACACATTATAACTAGTTACAATTTAATTTCTGATATCAGGAATGTGCATTCTAACTAGCTATAATTGAATATGTGATATACTCTAAAAATGAACTAAAGCTAAAACTGCTTGCCATAGTATCGGGCCTGTGGCTGTGACATCATTGCGCAAGGCATTGTGGGTCATATCTGTTACCTCCCGGATGCCCCTCATCTGCCTCCCTGAAGTCAATATCCATCAGGTGGGATGTCTGTATGTCAATATATATATATATATGGAATTTTTTATGGGAATTCTCCATATTTAGTCCAGGACTAGGCTTAATCCTTATTCGGGAAAGCGGCCCATAGGGGGTAATTTAGGGTGACCTGGGGGGTATTTCAAGAAACTGGATTATGCACGTAAAAAACACGTGTTTCTTATCAAAGACGCATGTTTTTTACGTGCGCTCTGGTCAAGAGATGCACGTGAAAAACGTGCGTTCATTGTGACAAACGCGCGTAAAAAACATGCATTTTCTGGCATGATAATTATCTCTAGGGCCCTATGAAATCCGTTTCGTTTTTTCCTAAATTCAGTTTTTTCCATTCTTATTCTTCTGAATTCTGTGTTTTACGTTACAAACATAATTATTCACCTAAAAACTGTCTAATTATGGAGTGGATGGGGAAAAAAAGAACAATGCAATAGGAAAAAAAAATCACATTTAATGACTGCTATTCAACTTCAGGTGCTGGGGTTCAGCAGAACATTTACTGCTTTGGTAAAACATTTACCTGTAAACAACAAAAAACACTCATTTTTCATGCAAAACAAAGAACCTCATTTCACATTAGAATAAAGAAACAGTCTTCCTTTTGTAAAATTGTCACGCCGGCAGCGGGAAGAACGACCCATAACTGCAGCTGTCGGGGTTAAGCCCTTCCAAGGGGAGTTTATTCTCCAGAACAGGAGAAATCGGGGTAAACACAGGAGCCAACACAACAGCGAGCATATACGAGCATCGACAACAACCAACAGAGGGAACAGGACGCAGACCAACTAAATAGGGCAGGACATTAAGGCTTAAACACAAGGCAGCTGTGCAAGGCAAACAAGCGGAGCAAAACACGAGGCAAGTCCCGTCTGAGGGCAAAACAGGGGAACACACATGAAGGGCGGGGCTGAGCAGGACAAAAATAAAAGTGCTTCACATTTAAAATCAACATAAAAAAATTTATCAAATAAATTAAGTTGTGCACACTTGCATAATAAACTGTAATCATGTGCATTTTTAGTTCTTCCGTCTTTCACAGACATCACCATTGAAATACATAATTGTCAGCCTCTTTGTGTTCATCTCTGTAAGTGCTTCCTGCTTGTCTGTGAGCAGAGTCTTGTACTTACTAAAACTCCTCTCACAATCCACTGAACTGACAGGAAAGTAGATGTAAGGGACTGCCACTTCTGCAACCTTTGGGAATCTCGCACTCAGGCCTCTCCAGTATTCAGCAAGATCTAAACCAGGTGGGTAGGGCTCCCTGGACACACAATGTTGATAAGCAGTCCACTGTTCATACAACTCTGCTGATGGGTGTGCCAGTGGCTCCATTTGTGTGTAAGCTTGAATCTGCTTTTCCATGGCTGGAGCCTGCCTGGGATCAAAGACCCTCACCAGCCTGTAGACCTCTTTGGCAGGGGTGAGTGTCCCAATGCTTTGAAAATTTTGTGAATGCCAGATGGAACGCATCATGAAGCTGATCAAGTACCTTTCTTCTCCCTGCCATACACATCTTGTTCAATAACATATCTGTTTCAGCACCAAAACCACATGTTGCTGTTCCATTCACAAGGTAGGACCCAAGATCTTCCATTACATTGTGAACAGAAACTGCTGTGGGATGATGGGTTCCTTCCAGGACCGTCAGAGCTGTCATCAGTTTGGAGCATCCATCTGAGATGAAGGTCAGCTGGACAGTGAGGGGCTGCAACTTTTCTTCTTTCAGAATGAGAAAGTTCACCCATCTTCTCTTCCTGGCTGGCTTTTTGAAGAAGGCTGATCACATCCAAGTGACAAGATATGACGCGTCTGAGAAGTAGCTATAGTGCTGCCATGTTTCACCAACTAAATTGATGACATGGCGAAGACATGTCACATGCATTCTTTTTGGCATCACACCTCTCAGAACATCCTTGTATGCTTTAAAGCAGTAGGCTGCATTGTCTGTGACCACTGCCCACACATCATTGAGATCCAGTTTGTTGTTGTGGAGGGAGCCTATTACTGCTTGGGCAAAGGTTGAGTAGTTGCATCGCTTCATAAAAATTACATCCACCAGAAAGTACTGGCCTTCAAAACCTGCACAAATAAGAGAAATAAGAAGAAACTTTTAGTTAACTTTATTCTAATTAGCATCAGAATAACAACAGATAATCACCAGTAATCACCTAATAATTAGTCATTCAAATTCAGTTCATTTTTACAAAAAATATTTCACAAGAAATATGCATATTTTTACATATTGGCATAACTAACAAACGATTGCAATATTGTAATGCATGTAATTTGCATTACATTCTTATAAGTATATTTTAATTTACTGGTGTGAATGCGGTCTACTTAATTCACTCACCAATGATGATGTTCAGAATGCTGCAGTCTCTTGCATCCTTTGAAGCTTCTGTCGCACAGCCTCCATATGCTGCTCGAGCACACGGGGTAAGTGGATTTTATGGAGGCTGCTCTCGTGTTCTGGCAGCGCTCCTCCTTGTTTACCTCCTTTTACAACGAATTACACTTCATTTGTTGAATTCTGCGATTCCGTCCACGTTTTCCACATTGCGCTTTTATTACGCCTCTTGCCTGTTGAAATGCGTTATAAAGGTGTCGATATTTGGCCCTTTTGGCTTGCTATACTACTTAAACGCTATAAGCTTTCTTTTATAAATGGCACGTATATCCTGTGACAAGAGTTGCTCTCGGTTTTCCCTTGAGGCTTAATTTGGAGATGGCGCTAGTCTGAGTCTCACTTTTTCGGGGGAGTCTGGCTTTCTTTAGCTATTTTCATGGAATACCCCCTGTTGGAGTCACATTTATATTGCACTTGCTTGCAGCACTTTACAGTAAAGGGGGGTTTGTGTCCCGTGGTATTCGGCACGGTAATTTGTGATTTTACTCGCGCACCTGCTAATGGATGCGGTGGAGAGGGGGTGAGTGTGGAGGCACAACTTCTGTTGACCACTTACGCTTTCGCTGCCTCATTGTTGTTGTTTTTTTTTCTATGAGCAGTAAAAGAAGGTGGATGAGGTAATAACGCATTTTGTGCCTAATGTTTGGAAATCTCTCTAGGCTTAGCCTCTCGGCGATCTCTAAGAAGTTGTCGACATGCATGTCTTGATGCAAAATGGACAACATTCCATCTGAAGAGGAAAAGCTTTAATGTAAGCGATGTGGAATATGGCCCTTACCACTGCACAGTGAAACAGCGGTATTTGAAATAAGTTCATGTAAAAAATCTTTGAAGCTGCCCACTTGTTGTTTGGGAGTGCCGCTGTTGTTTTGTTTGACTGTGTCACTGGTAGTCGGATTTTGGGCTTTATTTCCCCACGCTTAAGCTTGCGGTTTGGTTTATACGGAGGTGGATTGTGTTGCATGTCTGGCGCCTTCGGAAATGCATTGCCGTTTCTGATTTGTTTTGCGGAGGTTTGATGCTGTTGGGATATTATTGTGCAAGTGAATGACTATGAGTGGATCAAAGGCTGGTTCTCTGGCAAATGGATCTGGTATCGAATCCACAAGACGGCCTGTTGCTCTCACCCAAAAAGGCTTGGTATTTAAGATCTAAACGCAAATGAACACAAATATAAAGTGACGCCTATTGCCTGTTATGATGATGAAAACCATAGATTCACAGTTTCCCTTGTTACGAACCCCAATCTAGGGGGGTTGGGGAGTAACAGGAAGGGTGTGGATGCGGGCAAAAACACAGCAGGACACAGTACACAACACAGGCTCAGGGCAAACAGGAGTGTATTGTGCAGGGGTACAAGTGTTCACCACAGTGTATATTCAACTTCGGGAGTGACCCAGGCCAACACAACAAACAAAACAGTCTACCAGAATGAACAATCCTAACTTCAAAGGAAACGAAACAAAAGACAACTACTCGCCTAACTCCCTAACAAAACATACACCAAAAGCAAAATGAAAACCAGGGAGCAGGCTAAATCGTGGTCAGTAAACAAGTGAAGGAGTCGGTACACAGAAAATCAATAAACCAGGGCAAAAGTACAAGGGGCAAAGCGAAAGTCGAGAAAACCGGGAAACAAACAAAGGTCATACACAAAGAGCAAATCTGAAAGAATACAATGACAGAGAGAATAGCGAAGATCAGCAAAAAGCTCCCAGCTTCGGCGTCTTCGATCCTTTTCACAGCAAACGGGGTTGACGACATCCGGGGTGGGGGAGGATCGATGGGCGGAGCTGGCAGAGCCTGGACACAGACTGACGAATCCACACTTACACACACACATAACAGACACGCACCTTACGGCATGTAACAAACCAAGTACAGAAACCTTACGGCACGTAACACCCTTGCCCAGACGTGGCTCACCGGGGCCCCAACTGATCACCACCTGGTGATGGGTTTGCTTCGCTGGTGGAGGAGGAAGCCAGTCAGGCCTGGCTGGCCTAAGCGTATAGTGAGTTTCTGCTAGGAGCGTCTGGAGGAATCCCCAGTGTCAAGCCATGCCCGTCTGATCCTCCTGTGTGCCACGCCCCTTCGTTATCCTCGTGTGAATTCCTGCTTTTCCCAGCTGTTTCTCGTTCGTGTCATTAGTGCTGTGTACTTAAGTCCGCGTTAGAGTTGGTTTCCCGAGTCCGGTCATTGACGTTGTTATGCTGTCTTGTGCTGTTCCCTGCTCGTGTCTGCAATAAACCCTTATCCTCCTCACTTTCTGGACTCCCGATCATGCTTCCCCGCTCAGCACCCGGCACCCAGCATGACACCCTGTCAGAAGGAGCTTAAATTACAACCTCGGGAAGAACTTCTCCCCGAATGGACCATGTTCCACGCCTCCATTGTGGAGGCGGCTGACCAGAGCTGTAGCCATAAGGTGGTCGGTGCCTGTCGCGACAGTAATCCTCAAACCCACTGGTGGAGACCGGCAGTGAGGGATGCCATCAAGCTGAATAAGGAGTCCTATTGGGCCTTTTTAGCTTGTGGGACTCCAGAGGCAGCTGATGGGTACGGGCGGGCCAAGCGGAACACGGCTTCGGCGTCAGGGAGGGGATCCTTCCCAAAGTGGAGGAGTTTAAATATCTTGGGGTCTTGTTCATGAGTGAGGGAAATACGGAGCGGGAGATCGACAGGCGGATCGGTTTGGCGTCAGCAGTAATGTGGGCGCTGCATCGGTCTGTCATGGTGAAGAAGGAGCTGAGCCAAAAGGCAAAGTTCTCGATTTACCAGTCAATCTACGTTCCTACCCTCACCTATGGTCATGAGCTATGGGCATAAGTATTGGGCATACAGTGGTGTACTAAATCAGATGAATTTAAGTTCAAAATAACACTCCAGCAGCAGCCTTTAACCCACTGAGGGATTTTGTCCACAGTCAGTCCTGTCTATGATCCACTGGGAATCTTAGTTCTAGTGATTTTGAAGGCCAAGATGATCATACAAGACCTACGTCAAATGTGGCTCAAGAGTGGATTAAATGGGTGAAGGATCTACATCTGTTGGAGAATTTTGGGGTTAGAAGATGCTTTAAGCCCTGCCAACTTTGTACAAGTAGCCTTGGCTCAGTTGCACCACTTTGCAGATGCAAGCGAATGTGGTTATGGAACAGTCACCTACCTGCTTCTGCAAAACACAATTTCCCAATCAAGTGTTGCTTTTATTATGGGAAAGGCTAGGGTTGCCCCATTAAAGCCAATTAAAGCCCATACCGCGAATGGAGCTTACTGCTACGGTGGTAGCTGTACATATGGACAGGCTGTGGAAAAAAGGAGTTGCGAATGGATCAGTGGCAGTATGTACCCACTTCAAGTAATCCTGCTGATATTGCTTCAAGGGGAGTTGGAGTAGATTTATTTCTTAAAGAGTTTACTTGGATTTGGGGACCCCTGTTTCTGATACATTCCCAGGAGGACTGGCCAGAGGTCCCCAAAGACTGGAGAATGTGGTCAGATGACGCAGATCCGGAGATTAGACAATGTGTTTTAGCTAATGTGACTCATGTGGAAGAACACGTGGATACAGTGACACATTTGATAAATCGCACCTCATCTTGGATTCGTCTGATAAGGACCGTGGGTTGGATTTTGAGGTTTAAGGATTTATTGTTGAGTCTCTGTCAAAAAAGGTTAAAGTGCAATTGTCTCACCTGGGGGCAGACAAAGCAGAACAAATTAGGATCACGAAATAGGTTCAGGTCTCACTCTCACTCATGTAACCAAAAAATGCAAGGAGCAGGCGGGGCAGGAAGGGGCGTGCCAGGAATGGGAGTAGGTGGAGCAGGAGCAGGCAGGGCAGGAGCGGGTGGGGCAGGAGTAGGTGGAGCAGGAGCAGGCAAAATAGTAACGACACGGCAAAGACAAAAGACTGGGTTAGAGTCTTGCTCGGTATAGTACCATAGTACATCAATCACAATATTTCACGGAAAACACACTGGCTGGGGATCTCTTAAAGTGCAGAGTGGGCGGAGGACTGATTTCCGCTTGGTGGGGTGTGACACATAGAAGTCATAAACAAAAGCATTTGTCAAACTGGATGTATTGTAACAATCCACCACTAGGTGGCAATGTGAGCTGTTATTAAATTGTTAGATATACACTGAAAAAAATTTGGAGTAGGATTTACTTGAAAAAAGCTTGGAAACAATTATCACTCAGAAAAGACAAGTAAAAGTACAAAAAAAAAGTATAAAAACCACAACATAACTTAAGAATTAATAAAAGTTTCTAAAAGTTAAGTTTACTTGGAAATTTACAGTAAATTTTATTCACGTTTGTTCATAAATATATTGATTTATTGCACTTTTTTTACACAAGAGTCCTAGTTACCTTTTTGCTATCATGAGTAATCTTTACTTTAAATATTTAAATATTACTTAATATAATTTGCGATGTCGTATTACTACTGATGTTTTCAATAAAAAGAAGAACACTGACAGACATTTTCCTTGAATATTTTAATTTAAACTCTTGAAAAAGCAAAAGGAATGCCAATGGACAAAATGAACTGACATATTCATTAAGAATAAATGGCCAAAATAGTTCAACATCTTTATCCTATTACAGATTTTTCAATGTTTTTGTATACAAAACAGAGCACAACAATTTAATGTGAGCTGCTTAACTGTAATCATACATACAACACTGTGATGAAGCAAATAATAAATAATAATCTTCTCTCGCAGCACTACACTACTTACGTAAAACTGCATTACAGCTGTCACGGTACGTCGGGCGTGCAGGGTGCAGAGCGGGGAAGCAGGAGCAGGACACGGAGGATTCCAAGCAAACACA
>JAODKM010000058.1:32862557-32884560 GCA_026780845.1 Petrocephalus sullivani | reverse complement strand
GCTTGGCCAAAAATATGCATGAGAGGTCAATTGAAAGCTGACTGAACGTTTTGACATGAGTAGTTGACTGTAGTTGATTTATTGTGACTTGGTTATGTAGCCTAATTCATTTGCATGACATTACGTCAATTGACGCTCTCAGCCATTCTAGGCATATACTGCTGTAACATACTGTTTTTTCCAGCAGTTTAGTTTGTGTTACCATATTTTGTTCAAGAATGATAAAAAAATAAAAGTCAGATTTTTGTAGCAATAACTTCAATGAGAAATAGCAGTGAGTTTGTTTGATTTGCGTCAGTTGACGCAGTCAGTCCTTCTAGTGTTAAATGAAAATCCTAGAAACGCCCCTGGTTTAACTTATTTTAGGTAGGGTGATCAGATAATCCATGTCATCCCAGACACTTTGAGCTAGGACAGGATTTGCGAACTACCATTTCAAGCCAATTAATGACCTGGATGTTAATGCGAAACGGCTGGATGAGTCTTTCAATTAAGGAAACGAACCAGTCAAATCACAAGAAGAACTTGACTATTTAGCCAAGCACAGGAGCCTTTAAAGCTTAAAGTAGTTTGTAAAACCTGAAGTAGCTCAAAACGTCCGGAATGACATGGATAATCTGGTTACCCTATTTTATATGAATACTCATCTGATTCATTTATTTATATATTTTCCACCTGTAATTGTTATTAGTGGCATTCGGTATGTATATGGTCATTTGAACATTTTCTGAGCAGAAACTGTAGCATACACTGTCCTACAATAAGAAATTCCACTGCGTAGCATTTTTCTACAAATGCATTATTGTCTGCGCTTGTCTTAATAGTTGAAACTAGTGATTAGTAAAGCAATGATTAATAGTTACGATGATCTGTTAAATACATATCTAACGTTGTTTTGTAACGTCAAAAGATAAGGCAGGTGTTCGCAGAAGTCCGTGCATTGCGCCTGAAAACCAGTGTGCGCATGCGTTCGCAGATCGGGCAAGGATCGCAGTCCGGGCAGCCACAAGCAGGACACGCCCTTACGGGCTGGGTCGAAATGTCGCACACTGGTGACGTCAGTCACAGGTGAGCAGGACACGCCCTTACGGGCTGGCCCGAAACACACCCCGCTGCGCCCGGCTGCGCGCTCCATTCGGCCGCCTGCCAGAGCGCTCCATCAGGCTGCACTCGCTCCCACGACCGCTGCTCTGCCGTTTCGCTGGTGAAAATGGCAGTGAACAAGTTCATAAAGTATTCCTTATTCATCTTTAACTTCCTCTTCTGGGTAAGAAATGTACATACTGTAATACGTCCTTGTGAGTTTTATTGTGAGTAATCTTTCCCATTGCACAGCTGTAGAGATTTTATTTGCTTGCTGTCTTTTCTGTGCCGTCTTCACTCAGCACGCAAAGGGCTGACCGAAACTGTTTGTTTGTGAGATGTATGGCATGTAGACCTTTCCCCCAAAACCCTGCAATACGTCAGTGGCCGCTAGATCCATTTCAGTTTTGCACTTTATCGCCGGAAAAATGGAAGGTGTTGTCGGCATCCCACGTCATTAGTTAGCTAGTTTGGGAACAGGAAAGTCCTTCGCTTTATTCACCAAAGCGAAGAAGACTGCATAACATAATTTTGATTCTATCATAAAATGTAGTTCGTAACTAACACTAATCACTAATTTCACTTACACTGCATAATGATTATTCAATTTCGTCAATGCAGCACGCATGCAGGGGGTGCATTTTGGGCAGCTTACTTGAAATGCCCAGCCTCCCCCCGTTTGTCTGGCTCTATTGCATCTACATGCATGAAAGTCATATAGTATAGTCAGATAGTATGTTTTAGCCCACTGAGTGTGCGGCCGAAAGCATTTTAACACAGAATCCTGGCAGCTGGCCCGCAGCCAGATGCCTCACCCTGCATTTTGGTGTCTGGTGATTCTATCATGAGATGTTTTGATGATGCATATATGGGACCTAAAGTAATTATCTGATGGAGCTACTTAGATTCAGTGTCAGTGCAGTCAGATTTCAGCACAGGGTCAGTACCCTTATGCATAATGATGCAACCCTTCTCCCCGGAGTTAACTGATGTTAATTAATGTAATATATACTGAATGAATGTAACCTGTTGGTGATCTAGTATGAGGTGTTGCGCATCGAGAAAGCTTACCGATTAGCAGCTCTTCCTTTATAAGTCACTTAGCACTTTTGTTGATTACATTCTCTGTGTGTAAATTCCACATTTCAAGTTATCAGATGTCATAACCCAAGCTACCATTAACCTATTTTGTGCAGTTTCTAATGTAGTGAGCGAGGAAGTGTTAGTGCAGGCAAGATGCTTCAGGAGAATATGAATGAGGAATCTCATACCGCACAGATCACACATTATGTTCCACGTTATGTTCGTCTGTGACTCACGTTCATATTCTATCCACCTGTTCCATGGTAGTTGCAGTTTTTGTGCGTTCCCTTTGTTCAGTTCCATGTGTGTACATTTGTCTTTACTCCCTTGAGAAACGTCAGCTTCGTTATTATAATAAATTATAAAATAAGGGCTATAACCATTCCCGGGTATTGTCGTGTATCATTCGGTGCATCGTTTTCGGTTCTGCTCGTACAATGAAACAAATAAATGCCTTTATTGACGGGCAGAACCTACATTCACAAGTACGTGTCCAACATGGAAAACGTTTCGCTAATTGTGGCTGTGAGTTGGTTATGGCTAGTGCTGGTTACGGTAAGTCATAATCGCCGGTTTTGGGACATTTTGGTTATAGTACGGTAACACTGGAGTGAGAATAGCTGATAATAACGGTTTAAGGGAGAGTTTGATTTCGGGGGGCTCAACTTAATAATTGGTTTGATAAGTTGATGGTTGATAAGAGCTCAGCATTCTCTGTCGGCTCTGTCATGACGCATTCTGATATCTAATGTAACGTTCCATCTGAGTACAGTCAGTGCCCGGAGCGGCCCGTACTCGCCAGTACGCAGCACCGGGACATTTCCTGCGTTCCTGCAGCCTGTTTTTCATGCTACACCCGTGCTCCATGCATCCACTCAGACCCGTCAAACCGGTTCGCTGGTTTCGGGTTTCCGTCGCGGCTCTGCTCTCGCTAGCCTGGGAGCCTCAACGTCCACCGCTTCATTTCCCAGTGCAGCGCTGCCTCCAGCATCAGTCCCAAAATACAGTCAGTTTTTTTTTCATCCGCTTTAATGATGATTTTCATTAGATATTCCTACATGACGCTTCTGTATGTCGACTTCGTTCTTGCCGCACTGCTGCCGAAACTTAACGTAACCTGGCCCCCCACCCCTGCTTTGTACCTGACAGGACCCCCACCCCTCCTTTGCAATTCTGATTTAACTTAAAGCTGACACGGTGGGCATTGATTTTGTTTGTTGGTAAATTTCCACCTCACAAAGCCATGCAGGGTGACCTTCAGCACTATGCATCCAGCCGGACCTGTTCCGCTGGTTTCCAGGTTTCACTTGTGGTTCAGGGTGGTCAGACTCATTGCTCTGCACACTTGCAGAGCAGTTACAAGTGTCACTGTTAAAGGCTAATTGGCTTACTTGCTTGTACATTTACTTTATATGAATGGTGATGGGGTTGCCCTGGACACTTATTTTCTGCATGTATTCATGTTAAAGGGTGCTTGAGTTATTAAACCTTCTGGGATGCGAGTACATGAATATAACTAAACATTTACCTTATCTTTTTTAAAAATGTAGCATTTCGCATAGGCAAATCTTATCCACAGAGGGTTGTTGTGTGTGCGGGTTTTCACTGCAACTCCCTAATTAGATCACTAATTAGAGGACTGATTGGCCATAGTTGTTGTCACACCTGGGTTTGAACAGCTGACCTAAAGGTCGTCCCAAAAACCTGCATACACACCAATCCTTTGCAGATAAAATTGGCTACCTCTGGAGTAAACAGTCTTTGGGATAATTTTTAGGTCAGCTGTTTGAACCTGAGTATGATGACTCTTTGGCCAATCAGCCCTGTAATTAGTAGTCTAATTACGGAGTTGCAGCACAAACCTGCATACGCAACAGCCCTTTCTGGATAAGATGCTTTCTACATTTGCAAAACACCTGTGGGGGCCCCAAGGTGCAATAGAATATATTCATCACCAGTGTTTATTTAAATGACTTCATTTGTACCCCACCCTAGTCACATTAGAGCCCCATGTTTTTCCTAAGCTCCAGGAAATACCCTAATCCTGAGTCCATGCCAGTTCTGCCGCCCCTGGTTTGCTCACTGGAGGCTTTGGGCAGGGATAATGTAAAATGCTTTGTCACAATGAAATGTTGTGAAAATTCACTATACAAATAAGATGGAATGGAGCAGAATCCTGCAGAGGTCTACGGCCCAGTGTGCATTTTTTTTCTTGTGAAATTCCCCTCTGCTGATTTTCTTTTTCATTCCTTTTTTGTCACGTCCTTCCCTCCCCTACGATCAGCCTGATTTTGTGTCTCTCTTTATTCATTTAAAATCAGTAACACATGCAAAATGGCCCAGTGCATTCATTAGCATTAGCTCAGAAGCATTCATTACCTATTCGTTACCTTGGCCACTCCACACATCTGTGACGTTCCAAGATGTTCACGCTCTGGATTTAAACGCTGGTTTCTTTTGTGAGTGATTATCTTGTCCTACAGCATTTATAAGATCAACTGTGCCCAACCTACAAAAAAAGGAACCACCTGCTGGCTTACTGGGTTAAAATGATGGCATCCCTGCCATTACAGGTCACTCCAAACCTGCTGTCAGTCAGAGAAAAGTTCCTCTAATTTGCATTCTTGGCAAATTATTTAGAACATTTATCATCTGTTTATGTATTCATCAAATCCAGGGCATCCCAAGAATAGATGAATTTGGACAGCCCAGTATTTCACTGAATAAGCTAATATTTTGGAAGGTTAGCGTCTGCTCTGCCTTGCTGATTTTAATTTGTGTTTCTCCATTCCTAACTGAGAGTGAGTCATCATTTGTCACCTATAACCTACGATGGGTATCCACCAAGCACATGAGACCCTGAGTGTTGACTGTTCCGTTACATAGGCCATCGCAGGTCATGTTGTAGGACCCTTGAATAAAGAACTCAAATTACTCTAGTGAAATATTGCCATATATAACTATGTGGAAAACCATGACCATTGCCTGCTCTGTGACATCAAGGACATAGCTGGAGATCCTGGTCCTTGGGACAAAATGTCACCTTGAGCCCTGGGCTAAGGTTAATGGTTTCAGTATGAAGAAGATACACGGGTATCCCATGGTAGAATTTGGTAGAGTCAAGGTATAATGTTCCCCAAGCATATGAATTTTTGTTTGCTATTCAGGGGTACCTAAACAGTTCTCGGGCCCCTGAATCTGCCAGAGTATGCATGCCCCACCAATGCCCCTATGACATTCCTTAATGCATGCACCATCAGTCCCCCTATGACGTTCCTTAATGTGGAAAAGAAACACCTGTGATTTGTGCCATCTGAATGTCTAACGTGATTCTGTAAATGTCTGCTTTGGTATATAGTGACATTTCAGTCAGTGCTGTCATTCTGGAGCATGAGGGTTAATGCTCTGCTCTGCACGTGTCTTTGCCCAGCATGCATAATTCATTGGGATGCTCACATGGTCGCTTCTACTTCGCTTCACTCCGCTGCTAAACACTCCACTTATAAATAATGAATTCTAGTGATTTCCTAGCAGTCGCTCCCCCTGTCAGCAGCCCTTGGTCAATTTCAGCATGTTAATTGTGTTTAAATGAGTGCATCTCGTTAAGATGCCCGAGGCGCTCGGCCTTTTTGCGGAGCAGTGGTGCTTCCTGTTCGATCTCCGTCATAAACCTCTTCTCTTTGTTTTTCCTCTTTAGCTAAGTGGGTGCATCATCCTCGGCATCTCCATATACCTCAAAGTGAGCCAGAATGGGAACCAGGTACAGTGATGTACATCTCGCTTGATCATTTTTATGGCGTGTGCTCAGTAAGGCACCACAAACGTCACTGTAAAATACAGTACCTTTTCCATCTACTTTAAATGACATGTGCTGGGACAGTTTGTGTTTCTATTAAATGAAAAACGTTCTTCACATTTCCTGTTGTGCTCTTTTGACTGCTGCCCCCCTGCGGTTTCCCAGATCCTGAATGTGAATGTTCCCGGCATCGACCTGTTGATCGCCATTGGCGCGGTGATCATGGTGCTTGGGTTCCTGGGATGCTGCGGTGCCATTCGCGAGAGCCGCTGCATGCTGCTGCTGGTACGCATCCCTGCCAAAAAACGTCCGTCTCAGTAAATCTCCCGCAGTGAAAATCCTGGGGCGGCCGACGCCATTTGATGGAGGCTCACAGTACCTGTATGTCTTCGGTTACCGCAGCTGAATGTAGATTCCGTTTCCATAGCAGCATGACTGAAGCTTTAGACTTGTGTGATAGATTGAGTAGCTGTTCCTGCCTGACCATACAACTAAACTTACCTGTATCCATTACAACAGTCATAGCATACACGTGTACAGGTATGGGTGTGTTAGTGGGTTAATCTGCCAGACAAATGGCGGATGCCTCTTGCATCCTAGCCTTCATAATAAAATCTGTAATCTTTCATGCCCGGGGATTGGGATACGAAGAAAAGGGACTCTGCTGTTTCTCCTTCCTGCCGGGACCGCCACTCTCTACCACGGACTCTGTCTTAAACGACAGCAAGTCTTCCCCAAACTGCTGGGGTACAGATCTTTCCTGTATTCGTTTGCCTTCAATCTGCCCAGGATACTAACTATAAAAACTCTCGTTTCAGTTCTTCATCAGCCTGCTCCTTATTTTCATCCTCCTACTGGCTGCAGGAATCTTGGGGGCTATTGGGCAGACGCAGGTAAAACAGGGAGAATGATGGGGCAAGGCCTTCTTAAAAAGCAGAGGGGTGTGGCGTTCTTCTCAGAACTTGATGTGGGAAGTGGTTTTTGACGTTGATGCCCGGGTTATGTGCTCTTTGTGTGTGTGCCTTTTGTCTTTAGGTTGATGACTGGATAAAAGGAAATTTTCAAAAACTTATGCCTTTGACCAGCCAGCCAACTGAGGTCCAGAATGATCTCCATACTCTGGAACTCGAGGTACTTTGAATCATGCGGTCTTATCCACAGCATTGACCTTCAATGAAAGGTGAAAGTGTGACATTGAAGCACTAGGATAACTAGGCGAATAGCACACTCAGAGATTCAGAGCTTTGGGAACAGGGGACCCAAACATAGAGTGAGCAGGAAACCGAAACAGGAGGCAAGAGTCATAAGGACAGAGCCAGAAAGTCTGTGCTGGTGGTGAAGGGTAAGGCACAGGAGAGTGGGGATGCACACTCGCACCGAGACAGTGATCAGGGCTCACACTCAGCGGGCAGACTTATGGGAGAAGCCAGCTCGCTAAACCAAATAAAGGGAGAATGGGGCAACCAAGGAAAAGCGGAACCGGACATGAGTCGCGCGATTCCTCGCACTGGGGAAACCTGCTAAGTGGGCTGGTCAGTTAGGGGAATGAGGAACCGGGGTCATTATTCCAGGAATTGCAAGTGCCCACAGGTGCCCAGCTGGGGTTCACACTTGATTTTCACTCTTTCCTCCACAGGGCAGTTGTTGTGGCTTGACAGGGGGGCCCCAGGACTGGGGCAGCACGCCGCCATCCTCATGCACCTGCAATAACACGTCTGCCCAATGCACCACCGTGGGCGGTAAGAATGTGTACAGCACGGTGAGAGTCCCCGGGGCCCGTGGGGTGACATCACGCCGATCTCTGCCCCGACTGTATGCCTCATGCAGCTTACGCTTTGCCTGTACACTTCTCTCTCTCAGCCCTGTGTCACATTTGTGATAAACATCATAAAGAAAAACCTGAAGATTGTGGCCGGCATTGGCTTTGCCATCGCAGTAGTGATGGTAAGGATGCACACGGGTGAGGTCTCAGTAAGGGGAGGGGGGTGTGTCACTGCCGGCCCACTGATCCCGAGAGTGTTCCCACACCGTCACTCTCCTCTTCTGCAGCTTATAGGCATGAGCTTCGCCATGACCCTCTACTGCCAGATTGGCAAGAAGGGCGCCATCACCACCTCCTGAGATGTCCTTCACAAGGATTTCTGCCCCACAAGATGATCATTTATAGGTGACAGCTGAAGATGGTGTAAAAATGTCAATTTGTAAATGCATAGGACATGAAGGAATAAGGTTCACATGCAAATATTAGTTCTAGAGTTGGGTTAATTGGATTCTGAACCAGACTTCCAGGATAAAATGCTACCCAGCCCTCTGTAAAATCAAACCCTAAAAAAGCATAATACTGATTAAGAAATGCAGAGGAGAATGTGCATGTGTTTTGTTAAAAGAGGACTTTTGTTTGTGGTAAACCATTTTTTATTTAAAGATATGTCTTTATAGTTGGGGGTAGTTTGACTTTGTATTTAAAGAGTATGTTGGTTAGGGTGTTAAACGGCACTCTTCATGAATTATCTATTTAGGGAGATGTCTTTTCTGCTGTTGCTAACACCAGACCTAGTATAAAAGCTCCATTTCTGAAAATGCTAAAGAATTATTGTGTCTTTTTCGGCTTTTGCTAAAAAATAAACATGGGGAAAATCCCAAATAGGTATTCTTGTATTCCCATTTGCCTACTACAACACCAGACTCATTTTTTTTTGTTCTCCAGTTCTGCATCACATCCATATTGTAGTGGGTGGCCATGGCCTTTAGTTGTGCCTTGATAAAGGTGAATGACAGTCATGTATGCAAATCAGAACACAGACTACATGGGAGGACACTGGGATGATGGCTCCTCTCATCAGTACCCTCCCCAGATCCGAAGACAAGTTGTCATGGTGACACGTAGGAATGGCCAAGACACCACAGATTGATTGAGGAGAAACAACTTTGTGCAGTGTTTTCTGTTTAGTTTTGTATACGATGAAAGGTACATTCGTTAACTGAGCTTCATTCTGAAGCTTTTGTGGATTATGGTCGACAAGTGTATCTCCCAGCATGCCTTGCAGCCACTGTTCATGTAAGTAGCTGTGTTAATGGTTAATGTTTTTTGCTAATATGATGTTTTGAAGTTGTGGGGATGCTTCTATTGAACTCCGGTATTAGGTGATGCCTATGCAGAGATGTTACAGTATGTTCACAAATTATCTGATTCTTTTCAGTGTCACTTTGGTATGAATAAAGGAAACCGAGGCCTTGTCCACCGGTACACGCGTATTTTAAAAAACTGTTTTACCTCCGTTATTAAAAAAGAAACTCTCCATCTACATGAAAACGTGTGTGGATGAAAGCAGAGAAACTGTTTTTGAAAGTACCCGTGGACAAGGCATGTGAACAACGCTTGTCATACTAGAGATCCATTATTTTTAATCGTTATGCCCAAATTTCACTCTTACTGTCATGTGCGCCCAACCTTCCAGTTACAGCCATGTGAGACAAAGTACAGAGGTGAGCAAATAAACATCACCTCCCCAACCTTTACATCCTAGTGGTATGAGGCTCTGGTTATGGAACAAAAGGTCGCCAGTTCAAATCCTGTCTACCGCCAGTGGCTCCCTGAGCCTTAGTCCCAAGTTGCTCCAGGGAAATTGTAATTGGGTAATGTAAGTCACTCTAGATAAGGGTTTTAGCTAAGTACCACACATTCAAATCTACTAATCTTGCCAAAAGCAGCCTATTGTTTTAAAATCACTCAAGACAAGTTTGAATAAAGCATTGTAAGTTACAGTGCATCACAATAAGGAGTCACAAGAGGATAAGTAATTATTTTCTTTTTATTCACGAAATAGGATGTTTGTAGGTAACTTGGATGTCCCTGCATTGATAGTTGGGATGTCGGACTAGCACTAGGCCTGTGCGATATGACAATATTAACGGTAATTGATGATATCCAAGAGAGACTACCTGGAGATGCTCGCCTTCGTCAGGAAAGAGCAGCGTCTGAGAGAGACCACGGCATGCACAGCTGCTTAGCAGCACTCGTCATTTTCTTCTTGGTTTTGTTATGATCAGAAAAGTATGATGCTCACCAAGCTTTTGTTGGGGTGCTGTAATTGTAGGCTAGAAGGCTGAAAGGAAGCCCAAATAGCTGTAGCACAATCATACCATTAATGACCATGACACCAGTGTACCGCCCACCCCTAGAAGAATTTTTGAGCTGAAATCTAGCAAAGGTGGCATCCTATAACAGTTCCATGCTTGAAATCACAATCTCTTTCAAATGACCCATTATATAACAAATGTTTGTAAACCTGACTGCATGGCTAGGTGCTTTCTACACCTCCGGCATTGGGTCTGAATGAAACACCTGAATTCAATGATTTAGTTCATATATTGTGTGTGTGTGCATGCATATATAATATAGTATTATGTATTATTATACATGTCCACTTGTGATCCAATTGCCCAAGATGCATTTTTGAAACCAAGTGTAAATAGGGTCCAAGTGTACTTCCTACTTCATGTCAGAAAGGACACTTTGAGTAACTTCAGGTTTTACAAACTACTTTAGAATCGAAAGGCTCCTGTGCTTGGCTAAGTAGTTCAGTTGTTCTTGTACTTTGACCAGTGTTGCCAACTAGATGATGTCATCATATGTTAATTTGTGTATTAATGATATCATCACATCACGTTCAGCCAACAGCCACCACATTGTGTTCCTTTACTCCTACTCTGTACCTAATACTCATATGCTACTGTATTTTAACGCAGTTCAAAGTATTTCATTTATTATCTATTATAGTCATGTTATTTGAAAGAAAAGACGCTAAAGGGGTCTGCAAAGTTGCTTGATCTAGCGACAGAGTCACAAAGTTGGCAACACTACCTTTGACTGATTTCCTTGGTTGAAAGACTCACATTAATATTAGTGACACATGCGGGATTACACGAGACTGACCAGATAGCACACAGCAAGAACTCAGAGCTTAAGTGAAATCTGGGTCCTTTTAATTGAAATGGTAGTTTACAAATCCAGTGCTAGCTCAAAGTGATATTTACAGTATGACATGGATTAGGTGGTAACCCTAACTTTTTGAAGATTCAAAATTAGCCACACTAGCTTGCAGAACCAAAGAAAATCACCCAACCAGCCTGAAGCTAGGCAACTAGAAGTATGGAAAGAAGGACAGTCTATTTAATATGGAGATTTCCAACAATTAAATAAATATACACACAGAGAACTGCAAGCAGATGTTCAAATGAAAAATGGAGCAAATGTATATTACTTCTTTATTTTAGGCAGACACAAAGGATCCATTTAAAGTGTCTTTAATATCAAAAACTACAAAAAAATACACAGTTACAGAAATCTTGGAGACGTTTTGTGAAGCTTTCAATACATGGTAGTTCACACAATTCATTTATTACGTAACACTTTTAAATATTTTTGATATTTTTGGAAAAAGGAAACGAAGGCTTTATAGTTTCACACAAGCATGCGCATGCAAACATGCAACAATAAATCTTTCAACACTGGAAAGCTGAGCTCAGAAAGAATTAACTGGACAGCATGTTAAAGAGCAATGTTTCCCAACCCAGTGCTCAGGGACCCCAGACAGTCCACATTTTTGCTCCCTCCCAGTCAGACAGTCCACATTTTTGCTCCCTCTCAGCTCTCAGCCAGACAGTCCATGTTTTTGCCCCCTCCCAGTCAGACAGTCCACATTTTTGCTCCCTCCCAGCTCTCAGCCAGACAGTCCATGTTTTTGCCCCCTCCCAGCCAGACAGTCCACATTTTTGCTCCCTCCGAGCCAGACAGTCCACATTTTTGCTCCCTCCCAGCTCCCAGCCAGACAGTCTATGTTTTTGCCCCCTCCCAGTCAGTCCACATTTTTGCTCCCTCCGAGCCAGACAGTCCACATTTTTGCTCCCTCCCAGCCAGTCAGTCCACGTTTTTGCCCCCTCCCAGTTCCCAGTAGGATCCTCAAGGACTGTGTTGAGAATCACTGTCATAGAGCTTGCTGTACTTAGCGTTGTGAGATATCATATTTTTCAGCATATATCACTACGGGGAACCTGTTACAACTAATATGTAACTAATAAGTGATTTCACTTTTATACATGTTGCCTTACATGCCTCTTTGGTGTTCTCCACACCTGTGACCCCTGACATGAACTAATAGGTTGTGTGTCATGGGGTATCAGGCAGTATCAGGGATGTGTCCATTTCAGGAATATAGAAGGTTTAAAATGCCTTAAAAACAACCCACTGATGGGGTGAGACACTGAAACATACTTTAATTTCGATTCTATTTCCTGATTTTATTGTTTTATCTATGATCAATTACAGCTAATCACTACAAAACTCAACCTTCTCCAGAATTGGTCTTTTGGTTATCTCCAGCAAAATCAAACAGTGGGGAGTGGATCAATGTGGATCAATGTACAAAGACCACTGGGCTACTCGGTGGATGGCGAATTCTCATCTGGTACAGAATCACCATGCAGAGCACCGCTAGCAAAAGCTGGAAGACAAAAGATCAGCTCAGTTTCCCTACAAGCCACCAGCTCAGTGTCCTATTCAAGAGGACACCATATAAAACACGGCAAGCTCGCTACAGCCTTCTTTTCTACCTCCCTGTGGTATGAAGCAGACTACATGGAGCAGCAGGCATTTATCATCACTCAGAACATGCATTTGCATAAGACCCTGAACTTAGAGGGCCACCTGTTGGCCACAGAAAGTTACTACACTAAAGGTGCCCTAGAAACAACAAACCTGCCTTTGACCTCAAACTGATGTAATATTCCATTATTAAGAATGTGTATGGTTTTATTATTTAAATTATGTAAAACATTACAGTCATGAAGACTGAATGCTTTGAACCAGGCTGTAATATCACTATTATTTCTTTAGTACTCCCTTCTGTAATGCAATTTGGAGATTATGTACGGAACATAATACTTGATAATAATACTAAACAACTATGTTACTGGGTTATGCATTTACCATACTGTACTTACTGTACGATTTGTTACTTTAGAGTATACTCTTTCTGTTTATATTAAAACAGTTTGCTGTAGCCTAGGTGTGTATTAGGCTATAGCATCTAGAATTGTGTAAATATGCTCTATGATGTTCACACGATGATGAAATTTCTTAACAATGCATTTCTCCGAATATATGCCCATCATTAAACAACACGTGATTTCTCCCTTTCTCCGCGGCTGTAATGTAATGTGATGTAATGTTATGATGTCCCAAGAGAGGGCTTAGTCAGTACGCATCTATACTTTCTCAGTCGGTTAACATTTCCTATGCTATGCAGAAACAGACAAGTGAACGACATACCATCAGACTGAAAAACCCAAAGATCGTCGCAAGTTGCAAGGTAAAAATCCGAATTAAGGCCAAATACACAAGTGGAGTACAGATCTGCAAGCAAGAATGTGTTACTTCACATTGATTGAAATGTTTCCATTTGTCATGTTTGGTAGATTTAGCATACTTTATCCCAAGAGTTTATCTGTTTGCGATTTAACTCAATAACATAATTTGGAACTTGCACTGTAATCATGGATAACTTCATGCTTTTACCTGATCATACACAGATTTCCCAACATGAGGGCCCACGGTGTACCCTGTAAAACAAAACATCGGTCAATAATGCATGTATTTATACGAAATAAAAGAATGTTTTTTTCATGGTTAATTTTTTTGTTATACTTTTTGCATGTTTAACAACTTTTTAAGTTTCTTGATAACATTTAAATACACTTAACACTTGGATCTAAGAAAAAAAGTGTATTGAATGCTTTTTAAACTTGTCAGCCTACATGTAAGTAATGCAAGTAGTAATGTAAATAAGTAACAATGCATTTTTAAAAAGACAGTGCATAATTGCACTTAAAGAACACTAAATCCATTAACATTTTGGCCATTTTGGCCATTCGGGCACAGTGTGGTTTCAACATAAGACCGGAGGGCAAAGCAGTTTGCTGTTTGTCGAAGACTCAGTTTCTGGCCAGCGTTTCCTCTGTGACATGGGCGCTCTGGTAAACGTCCTCCCCGCCTCACAGCTAGACAAGCAGTCAGGAGTGCGTGGTTTTCCCCTAGAGCAGGAATGGGCAATCTTATCCACAAAGGGCCGGTGTGTATGCTGGTTTTCGCTGCAACTCACTAATTAGATCACTATTAGAGGACTGATTGGCTGAAGAATTCCCACACCTGGGTTGAAACAGCTGACCTTTAGGTTATCCCAAAAACCTGCATACATAGCGGCCCTTTGCGGGTCAGACTGCCCACCCCTGCCCTAGATGCTGCTAACAACACTTCGACTGAGACCTTTGGCGAGCGGCCGACGGGCCTCTGTTTTTATGGGCAGCATTTCCGGTGGGTTTTTGTGTTGGTGTCTGTTTCCACTCCACTTTTTGTATGCCAACAACTTGCTGTTAAAAACAGGTGCCTGATAAACGGCGAGACTTTTTCCAGCACCTCCTGGCAGAGTTTCCCAACCTCACCACACCCACCTTTTCCGCATTCCTCTGTGAAACATGGTGTGGAGCACCACATAAGCACAGCAGGCCGCCAGTGCATGCCAAGGCTAGGTGCCCAGACCCCGAGAAGCTGGCTGACGCCACGTTGGAGCATTTAGGGATTGTTCAGCATTCTGACAGCCCCTGGTTTTCTCCTCTCCAATATGGTGCCCAAGCCTGAGGGTGGCTGGTGCCCCTGTGGGGACTACAGATGCCTTAATAATGCCACTACCCCCGACCGGTACCCTATTCCATTTCTCTGCCCGTCTGGCAGGTACTCTCATCTTCTCCGAAGTGGACCTGGTTTGGGGCTACCATCAGGTTCCGGCACACCCCCAGGACCTGCCAAAGACTGCTGTCATTGCACCATTTGGTCTGTTCGAGTTTCTTAGAATGCTTTTTGGGCTCAAGAATTTGGCTCAGACTTTTCAACATTTGATCGTGCGGGACAGTGTTTGTGTGGGACATGCCTTTTCTGTTTATTTATTTAGACGACATTTTAGCTGCCAACACCACTTTGGATGAGCATTTGACTCACCTTCGAGCATTGTTTGCACGTCTCAGTGCTCACAGGTCGATTGTGAATGTTACCAAGTGTCACTTTGGTGTCCATTCTGTTGATTTTCCTGGCCACCACATTACCTCAGAGGGGGTGGTGCCACTCCCCGAGAAAGTCGCTGCTGTTCGGGATTTCCCACGGCCAGTCACAGTCAAATCGTTGCAAAAGTTTCTGGGGATGGTTAACTTCTACCATTGTTTCATCCCCGGGGGTGCCCGCATTGTTTCCCTTATACTCTGCACTTAAGGGTGTTTCCTCTAAGGCGGTGGTTGAGTGGACTCAAGAGCAGTGTCAGGCGTTACATAATGCTAAAGAGGTCTTGGTGGATCCCACGTTGCTAGCTCACCCCTTGCCGAATGCTCCCATTGCCGTCACTACAGATGCTTCCGATGTTGCTGTGGGCACAGTACATGAGCAACTTGTTAATGGGGAATGGCAGCCGCTGGTCTTTTTCAGTTGTCAGTTGCACCTGAATGAGTGGAAGTACAGCGCTTCTGACCGTAAGCTCCTTGGTCTGTACTTAGCTGTGCGCCATTTCCGCTTCCTGTTAGAAGGGCGCTCATTCACTGCTTTTGTGGATCACAAGCCATTGGTGGCTGCAATGAGCAAGATTTTGGACCCTTGGTCTGCATGTCAGCAGTGTCAGCTGGCTTTTAAAATCTCCACAAACATCCATCATGATGCTGGCAAACACAATGTGGTGGCTGATTGCCTCTCACATTGTTGCCTCACTGCGCTGTGATGTCTCAGGAACGGAGCGGCCCATTGTGCCAGGTGTTCGCTGCTGTCCACAGCCTTTCCCAACCTGGCTGCAAGGCATCACAAAAGCTGCTTTCAGCTAAGTTTGTTTGGCGTGGGCTGAAAAAAGACATACATACACCAAGGCTCCTCTGGTACATTTTCCTGTCCCAGTACGTCGATTTGACCATGTGCACGTGGATTTGGTCAGTCTGTTGCCTCCATCCCGTGGTTACATGCACCTTTTGACCATCGTTGACTGAACGACCCGCTGGCCGGAGGTGGTAACATTAGGGTTAGGGTTAGGGGTTAGGGTTAGGTGACGGCAGATGTGGCTCGGGCTTTCATCGGCTCCTGGGTCTCTCGTTTTGGTGTGCCTGCCGACCTATCATCTGATCGCGGGCCACACTTCACATCCGAGCTGTGGGGTGCAATTGCCAGTGAGTTAGGGATCACTCTACACCGTACCGCCGCTTATTGCCTGCTAACGGGTTGTGGTGCACTTTCACCACTCTCTGAAGGCTGCCTTCCTGCGTCTCTTCGGGGTGCTTCTTGGTCTGACAGGTTGCCCTGGGTTTTGCTGGGTCTGACCTGCAGACTTCCTCTGCTGAGCTGGGTTACGGACAGCCCTTGCGAGTACCTGGTGAGCTTCTCTCAGATGCGTCGGTTCCTTGGTCGGCCTCACAGCAGTGCTCAGCTTTGCAGGAAACTATGGCCACTTTTGGTCGAACACCAACATTGCATTGTGTTCTCCCGAAGCTGACGGATGCCTGTTTTGTTTTTGTTCGTCATGATACCCACCGCGATCCTTTGTGCCACCCGTACAATGGGCCATTTCGTGTGCTGCAGCCTGGGGACAAGTTTTTTGTTTAGGACATGTGACCTCGTTTCTGCGGACAGTTTAAAGCCGGCCTATTTTGATGTAGATGCCCCAGTGCCATATAAATGCTTTTTCATTATTTTTGCTAATAAAAAAGTTTCATCCTTTTCACAGGCTAAGCAACTGCCTTCTGTCTTTTTTTCCTCTCGCCACAAGTTACCTTTTAAACTATGTACATATTTTCCAGAAAAAAAGTGTGTATTTGCAAAAGAACAAAGCTTGGCCAATGTAGCAAAGGCATAGAATATGTTATCAATTGTTAATAATAAATGGATAGGAATAAATTGGTAGAAAGGTTTCTGACTAGTCAGTGCACAGATCATTCATTTTCACAACTGTCTGTCAGAGAGATCAGCCCAGCAGCTCCCTAGGAGGCACGGCCGGTGTTCTGACAAACCACGCTACCTTATAGTAGCTTTGTTCCATAAGGTAGCACTAATCAATAGACATAACCGTCGGTTTGCACTACAGTAACATGTTCCGCCTAGGGTTACCACCATATTGATAATAACCTTGTACAGAAAGTACAAATACAAGGAAAATTTAATTATTTTTGAAAGAAGAATATTTGCATGTTGATTCAGGTAATATGTTTTGTAATATTTCAAGACTTATGGCCAAGACCAAGGCAAGATCAAGAGAAAGCAGGCTCGAGACCGAGACGAGACCGAGAACAGGTCGTGCGGTCTCGAGACCAAGACCGGATCTCGAGAACTACAACTCTGGTGTTTCCATCAGTTATTTTAAAATCACAAATGTGCACTAACTTTAATATTTAAGCATATTAACAGTACAAACCTTGCTAGTGAAAACAAAAAAAAAAACGAACACAAAGTAATCGTTTTCTAATCGTTATCAAGGTAAAATTTTCAGTTAGTTGTGATATTAATTTGAGGTCGTATCGCCCAGCCCTAGTATGATGGTATGAAAAAACAGATACCCAAGCCTAGCAGGGTAGGTTCATCGTCGCGTTCATTCAAGAGCCAGCATGTTGTGTCCTACTCTGTACGTGATACACCTGTATGTGTGTCTTGTGGAGAGCAACATGAGGTAGGAAAATAGAGAATTTCCCCCACAGGGATCAACAAAATATGACTATTCTATTCATGCAAACACAGATCGGGCTTGTGAATCAAAGCTACAGCTCTGTAAGTGTTACACACTGTGACACTGCATCATCCTTCATCATCAGTAACTGCAAACATCATTTGAAATGAAGAGTATATGAAAGTGGATCATTAGTATAAATGGTCACTGATGCGTGTTTCTTGTGCGTATGGAAAGGGTCCAGATGAATGCAAACCTGACCATTTGCTTGAAAGAAAGACACCTACCGACAGGGTCTCTTCCACAGTCACACAATCTTCAGGGTGGTCTGGAGGGCAGAGACAGGAGTCTGGGATTTTAGATCTCCAGTCTCTGTATCCGTTCACATATCCACAGCACTGCATCTGTTGACAAGAAACAGCCGGTTTGAGAACTTGCATAGATAAGTCAACTTATACCTGAAAGGATAATATAAAGGTACCATAGAATAAAAACCTGACATTACCTTGGTATACTTGAATAAAGAGAGTTTGGTGCATGGAAATAGTATACCATCAATCTCAAACACAGTTGATCCCCTTCCAAGTTCACATACCTCCAATGTAGACACAAATGAGAAATATGACAAAAATGCGTTCCATTGCACCTAAATATACTGTGGTGCATAAAAGTAAAATTTTCTACATTTTTATATGAAAATTAGCTAAAACATCATCTGATTTTCAAACAAGTCCCAGAAATAGATGAAGAAAACTTTGTTGAACAAATGACACAAAAATGATTATATTTGGTCATGTGTTTATTGAAAAAAAATATTCAATATCATATCTATGTGGCAAAAGTAAGTGAGTCATGCTCACGGTATTTGGTGTGACCCCCTTGTGTAGCAATAACTGCAAGTAAACAATTGCGGTAACTGTCGATCAGTCCTGCACATCGACGTTTAGCCCATTTTAGCCCCTCCCTCCATACAGAACAGCTTCAGTTCTTGGGTGTTGGTGGGTTTCCTCACATGAGCTGCTCACTCTAGGTCTTTCCACAACATTACAATTGGATTAAGGTCAGGACTTTGACTTGGCCCTTCCAGAACATTCACTGTACTCTTCTGTTTAAGATCATTGCCCTGCTGCATGGCCCACTGTTTCTTGAGATTCCATTCACAGACAGATGTCTTGACATTTTCTTTTACAATTCTCTGGTATAGCTCAGAATTCATTGTTCCATCAATGATGGCAAGCCATCCAGGCCCAGATGCAGCAAAACAGGCCCAGACCAAATCTTTGGAGCAAGATGGCAGTGTGCACAGATGCAGCGGCCCGGAGCTCCCTGTGCAGATGCCACTTTATTTATTTTATTTATGCTAGTTAACTTTTAACCACAGTGAGCCACAGTTTACAACTCCCACAGAACCACACATCATACAGTCCAGAGGGAAATCGGAACACCGGCTTAAAAGGTTTTATTCCACCTCCACCTCCCAATATCCGGGAGGAGCTACTCAGCACATCGGTGCCTGCCTGGATCACCACCCGGACAAAGAGAGAGCGCAGACGGGGCCGGGAGAGAGAGCAGAAGCGGGGCAAGAAGACTGGCATTCATGCCAGGCTAAAGAACTCCCCCAAATAAAGCTCCTGTACCCAGCCGGTTCGTCACGAAACCCAGACAAGACAGACGAGCTGAGGCTGAGGATTTGGCGCAAAAGTTGAACAGTTGCTCTTCACTTTTTACAGAAACTTGGCTGAATGCTAACATCCCCGACTCGGCTATAGAGCTAGCCGGCCGGACTGTTTACCAGGCAGAAAAGACTGCTGAATCCGGAAAAGACAAAGGCGGGAGCTCGTGCATCTATGTGAGTAACTCTTCCTGCGGAGCTTGAAGAAAGCATGACTTTCACAGCAGCTCTTGGTGAACTCCTACAGGTGCACCATAGAGCCAGTGATCACACACTGCATCACTGCATGGCACCCTGGCTGCACCTCGGAGAACAGGAAGACCCTGCAGTGCATCATCAAGACAGCCCAGCAGATCCCTGGCACCCAGCTTCCATCACTGGAAGAAAACCACAACACCCAGTGCAGCCGCAGGGCTCAGAAAATGATCAAAGACCCAACCCACAACCCAACGGCTTTTTACCTCACAGCCATGACACTTCTGAACTCACAACACTGATCTACAACATCTTCAAGATTCTGGTGCAACATCCATATTTATGCGTTTCAACTATTATATATTCTGTACATACTGTATACTCAAAATACTGTACAATTCACCCTCTGCGGAATACCCAAGCGCAGCGGAAAACACTCCCACCACCATATTTCACAGATGAGAAAGTGAGCTGGATGGAGTGAGTCCCTGATGATTCCCTTTGCTCTTTTCCGACAGCGCTGTGCGTACATAGAGTCGATGGAAGGGAGTTTTGTCCCTATGATCCTCTCTGCAGTCTATGAGTCTTTGCAGAGCCTTCCTCCCTGCCTGTGTGGTGTTCCCGTACCAGACAGTGATGCCTGTGAAGGCTGGGGACTTTTATTATGACAGGAATTGGTTAACAGGAAACACCTGTGAGGCAGGAGTATGGGCGATATAAAATGTCAGCGATGGAGTGAGCGAGGGAGGCCTCCCTATGCTTGGTGGTGCTTGGAATCCACGCTGCAGCTGCCAGATAGGGACGCGAAGGCGCGTATTTTGGGGCGATCGGCGTATGGTCAAGAAATAAGGCGAGTACGGACGGGGTACGCCGGGCTGGGAAGGTGCTGAGGTCCGTGGAGTAGCGCTAGTGGGAAGTTGGTGACGCTGGCGTTCGGTGGACTCCAGGCGCCACATCAAAGGTTTGTGGTTTCTTCTAAGGATCTGGGTTATTTTGTGGGTTGTTTCTGTTTTCGGGGGATTGCAATGTCTTCCCCGACCATTTAATTTAAATAATATTGATGTTTTGGTATGAGTTGATTCTTTGTATTCTTTTGTTATTTAGGAGGAACCACATGCTTATTTGTTATTCCTGGTCCTTAACGGGTGTGGGCCGTCCAGGTCCTTTCATTTTACACGTACAAGCTTTAGTAATGTGTTTTAGCTGATTGTGAAACATTGTAACTAGGCTGAATCAAGTACGTGCATAATTGTGAAAATTTACCCTCTTACACCTGCAGTGAGGATGCTCTCTATCAGTCCTCTATAGGCCTGGGTGAGAGGGTGATGGTTCAGGCCGGCTTTCCTGAGCAGCCTGATGAAATAAAACCTTTGCTGGGCTTTTTTCACTGTGGCTGCAGTGTTAAGAGTCCAGCACAGGTCTGATGTAACCTGCAGTCCCAGGAATCTGAGGCTGTCGGCCCTCTCCACCTCACTCCCTCTGAGGATAAGAAGCTGTAGGGGGGGAGGATTCTTCCTGAAGTCCAGTATTATTTCTTTGGACTTGTCTGTGTTGAGGGTGAGGTCATTCTCCTCTCCATCGACAAGAATGTTATTTACCAGGGTCCTGTACCCCGACTTGTCCCCCCCCATATGAGCCCCAGCATGGTGGTGTCATCAGCGTACTTAATGATGATGGAGTCGTCCTGGGTGAAGACACAGTCATAGGTGTACAGGGTGAAGAGTTCTGGGCTGAGGCAACACCCCTGTGGGGATCTGGTGCTGACTGTGAGCTCAGCAGACACGCGTCCCCCCATTCTCACCAGCTGCGGTCTATCTTTCAGGAAGTCCAGAATCCAATTGCAGGTGGGAGTTGGGACGCCGAGGTCTGTCAGCTTCTCGATCAGCTTGCCGGGGCGGATGGTATTAAAAGCAGAGCTGTAATCCAGGAAGAGCATCGTTCTGCTACATTCCAGGTGTTGCAGAGTGTGATGTAGGGCTATTGCTATTGCATCATCCACTGATCGATTGGGGCGATCTGGAGGGGTTCGAGGGTGTCTGGGACCATGTTGATGTGGGTGAAAACCAGTTTTTTGAAACACTTCATGACGACGGGTCTGAGTGCCAGTGGTCTGAAGTCGTTTAGGGTGGACACTCACAATGATACACTGCAGCCTCCTCCTTAGCGGAGGGGGGATATACACAACACTAACAATGATACACTGCAGCCTCCTCCTTAGCGAAGGGGGGATATACACAACACTCACAGTGATACCGAGGGGGGATATACACAACACTAACAATTTGTGCGTTCCTTTACTCTCGGGAGGTCGAAATCCGAGTCAGATTACGAGCCTAGAGGCCGGAAGTGACGACATGCACGCTCCCGTCTCCCCAAAAACCGAGACAAAAGCTCGGTGCAGCGCAGAGTACACCGAGTTTGGGATTCAAGATGGCT
>JAODKM010000058.1:32847541-32862457 GCA_026780845.1 Petrocephalus sullivani | reverse complement strand
CCTAATAAACGCCCTTTTGAAGGGTTTAACCCCACGGCTGCCAACATGGGTCGTTCCTCCCGCCGCGCCGGTAACACATGTATTATGTTGATAACAACAATGTTGATATTTGTAAATAAAACTATATATATCCTGCACCTGTCATAGATGTTCACATGACGTCCAAAAAAATTACGTTCAAATGTTGAATGTCATATTGACATACAAGTTGGGTTGTGGATGGACGTCCAAATTGTGGACCTAATTTGGACGTTGTATAGATGTCCAGAATTGGTCATGGACTGATGGACCCAATATAGACATGATTTGCACGTCTATCCGACGTCCAATGTTTAGTGGGTGTGAATAAAGTCTGCATAGAGCGCCCACAAACTGAAAACGAAAATCTAGACCTACTTTGCTGACCTTTCAAACACCGGGCGTGGACCTGAAATCTGGTCCCAGAGGTGTGAGGCAACAGTGCTAACCACTGCACCACCATGCCAGCCCCCTATTACATGTCATTTACTGTAGGATAAAAGACAAGATTACTGTAATTTCTTATTATAGCGCATCAGTTCCATCTAGTGGCGAAATGATAGACTGTGGTTTTGTAATCCCCATTCACAACGTTATAAAGCACAGAATAATAGTAAAATAAGGGCTCAAGTAAAGTAAGGTTACCCTACCCAGAAGTGATCAACCATCAAAGAGAACTCCAACTGCAAGGCGTGTAATAGTCCGAGAGATTACAAAGGACCCCAGGGTAACTTCTAAGCAACTGAAGGCCTGTCTCACATTGGCAAATGTTGAAGTTCATGAGTCTACCATCATGAGAACACTGAACAGCAATGGTGTGTATGGCAGGGAATGTCCTGACCTTAATCCAACTGAAATGTTCTGGAAAGACCTAAAGCTAGCAGTGCATGTGAGGAAACCCACCAACAAAAGCCAGCTAAAATTCCTCCAAGTCGATGTGCAGGACTGATCAACAGTCACCGCAGATGCAGTTATTGCTACACAAGGGGGTCACACCAAATGTTGAGAGCATGATTCACTTACGTTTGCCACACGCAGATATATTATTGGATATTTTCAATAAATACATGACCAAATATAATAATTTTGTGTCATTTGTTCAACTAGGTTTTCGTCATCTACTTGTAGGACTTGTTTGAAAATCTGATGACGTTTTAGGTCGCTTTCACATAAAAATACAGGAAATTTTAAAGGGTTCACAAACTTTCAAGCAGCACTGTGTATTATTTTGTATTGGCGACACATGATCAGTGGGCTAGGGCATTGTGCCTGTGATCAGAAGATTGTCGGTTCAAATCCATGTGTCTGCTGAGTGACTTTATTATCCTTGAGTAAGGCCTTAGCCCCAATTGCTCCAAATCTGTCAACCCGGCTTTCTCAAAAATGTACGTCGCTTTGGCAAAAAGAGCCTACAAAGAAAATATAGTAAGCTGTTTGTTTAACGTCGACCCTCCCAAGCATGGAGGCCTCTAAGGATCTGTAGGAAACTGAAGCTTCACCTTGTACAGTTTGACTCCATGCAGCCACAGGTTTTGACCCCAAACAGCCACTCCATCCTTCAGATGTGCTGAATGGGGTCACCTCTGTTTAACGAGCAGGTCACCGCTGCTGCCCACTAAGAATGTTTCTAAGCCCACAGGAAGCCGGTAGTGGGAGATGTTCCCTTTCCGCGACGTCACTATCCCACTCTGGCAGGGCATGAGAGAAGCTGTGTGCTAAAGGTGTGTGTCTGTGTGTGTGCATATGCGTGTGCATATGCATGAGTGGCAGTCATATTTGCCCACATTGAAAGGGTGCACCTTGAGGTGATAGACACAGAGAGCATGTTTGGGGGAGGTGAGAGGAAGACAATTTCACCACAAGGATCAATAAAGTATCTCAAAATCAAATGTTTTTGCTCCTTTTAAGCTACGGGTTGGCTTGGATCAAACCATGCGTGTGTAGCTAGGTGTGTGGACTGAGGTGTATGCAGCTGCCCAGAATCGTGACTTAAGCAGGAGTTTCAGCAAAGGGCCAGAGCTCGCAGGGAAACCGTAATTGATGTCACTCCACCAGCTGGTGCGTCCTGCCAGCCACAGCTGCCCAGACTGGGACAGTATGGCTCTCATCCCTAAATCAAACCCATCTAGGGAGCATATCTGATGACTCGCCCAAGATCTGTGCCCATTCCCTAGGAGAGGCTATGGATGCCAAGGCATTGAGAGTGTTAATGCAGCATCTGTCGGGCATTTTGGACACTAAGACAGGATATTAAAGTGCTGGGTCTGCCTGGACCTATTTCAGGTCTGGTGCCCTGGAGGCCCTGATTTGCCTGGGTTTTGTGCCCTTTGTGAGACGTAGCAGGTCTTGTTGGGTCCCTGGTTTTATGGTGTCGACTACTGGCACTCAGATCAATCTCCCTGCTCCCTGTGTCCTTCAGAACACATGGGTCAGGTTACGCAGCCATGGAAAATGGTGAAGCTGGTGTGGAAGGGACCCCCAATGGGCGTGCCCTGCACCTAAGCACGCTCGCAGCTGTGAGCAGGGGCTGGTTCCATTAGAGGAGGACAGTCCCAAAATTCTCTGTGGTGGTTGATTGCAGGATTCATCCCGAGAGCATTTTCTGCTGTTTGTTACATAACGTGACTCTAACGTGGGAACAGCTGCAGACTTTGGGAATTTTTACTGACAAAATTTCCTGGCATCTACAGCAAACTGTAATTATATCATCAGCTTGGCACCATTGCTCTGTTAAAAACAGCATTTGTGCCAGTTTATCACCCTGTGCTGTCCCAGTACCTCCAGTCAGATGCTTCTGCAGGCTGTGCTGGAGAAGGCACCGCCAGTGCTAGGCAGAGCGTGAGCAAACAGCCAGCAATCAGAGACTTTGGCTGCTACAAATAATCCATTCCTTCCATTGTCATGTGTCCAGGGCTGAGTACTGAGGGGGAGGAGCGTCAATTCCCAGCATTTAATTCTGGTGGTTCTGTTGTCCACCGCGCATGCCTAAGGTGGGACACCTTCTTCCACTCCTTGCTATTGGCCTCCAGGCCCCCGCAAGGTGACAGTGCATCCCAGGCGGCTCTAGGCCATGCTTGATTAAAAGGGGAAGAGCCTCCCTGCCCAGGATGCGGGCTGTTTCCTGGCCACTCAGCGTGCTGATTGCTGGAGGTCTCTGCTCCAGGGGAACCTGGGTGAGCCACTTCCTCAGCCCACCCCCCCAACCCCCCTCCACCATGCTGACGCTTTTGTTGACAGCCTCTGATCCCTGCTGTCAGACATTGCTGAAGACATCTTTGCAGTACATTTCAGTCTTATATCTTAATGGTGTCATTCTGTAGTTCCATTTGCGCCATTTGTGCAGAAAACCAGTCAGGGTTTCTGAGAAGCAGGAAATGGAGGGTGAGTCAAACCCCTTTGAGAAGGGCCAGGAGAGCACCGTGTGTGTGTGTGTGTGTGTGTGTGTGTGTGTGTCCATTAATGAATGTCTTCCTTCCCTGTATGGGGCCCTGTTTCAGTACTGACTGCATACCAGAGCTGAGTGAGTCGATGAAGGGGGTGATGAGGGGTGCACTGTCCCAGCTAACAGCGCCCAAAAACGCCGCGCTGTCACTAACAACACCCACTGACTGATAATAATCGTTGCTGGCTGTTATTTGGAAATTCCCAGTCATTTCATGAGGGGTATGTTTTTTTCCTCTCAAACTAGTCAGCAGGAGAGATAATTTCTGCACCTTTTACTTCTTTTGGACAGACGGGGATCTATCATTCATGTCCGGCTCAGTGATCCTGGAGCCAGTCGCACTGGGCTTGTGGTGGCTCAGAAGGAAACCGTCTACTCACATGCCTTTAAAAATGTGTTTCTGGGGGGGCCACACTAATCTGTTAGTTTTGGGTGGAAATCTCGGATGTGCTGTGTTGGAGAACGATGCCCCCGCTGAGACCGTGCTGCTTGGTCAGGTGGGCCATATTAATGATGATTAATGATGATGCAATAATGTTATTGTGCTAATATTAACCGAAACTTTGTTAAAATGTAAAATGTGGAAATAACACTCCATTAACATTACAGTAAGAACTGTCTCTGCACACTTTGAGAAGACCTTTAAAAAAAAATACTTATTTAACATTCCCCATTAGCAAGGAAACAGCCTGCCTAATGGTGCTGGTACCAGCAGAGCAGTTTGAAGCATACTTGAGAAAATACTGGGTCCACTGGGCCTTGCCGCCCTTTGGGCTGCTATCAGCAGTGCCCTGCTGCAGTCGGTCTTACCGCCCTTTGGGCTGCAGTCGGTCCTTACCGCCCTTTGGGTTGCAGTCGGTCTTACCGCCCTTTGGGCTGCAATCAGCAGTGCCATGCTGCAATCGGTCTTACCGCCCTTTGGGCTGCAGTCAGTGCTTACTGCCCTGACTTTCTATCCCCTCCCCATTATTATATTTTGCCTCCCCCTTGGAAAATCACAGAGGTGGGAGGGGGGTATGGTGGCCCTGCTGATAGGGGGTCATGTGCCATGTTTTCCTGCAGAGGGCGTAGCTTCCTGGCCATGAACCCACTGTAGTGCAGCTGATAGAGGAGTTAAAAATACCAGCGGGATGCCGTCCGAGCGTGGGAGCGGCCACCTCAGCGCTGCGGGGCGCGATGCAGCCCCCCTGGGGCTCGAGTCGGGTTTGCCACTTGCATTTATATTTGTAAAAGACATTTAGCCAGTGGCAAATTCTCGATAAGTATGATAGTAAACCAGAAGTGTTTCATGTGCATCCACCTTCAGAGCGGCCATGGCACCAGTAATGCTTACAAGGCTTTATCCACTATTCTGTCTAGTAAAAACCACAATTAATATCTAGTGCAAAGCCGATATCACAAATAATTTCACTAGTATGCGCAAGTACTTTTCCTGAAACAACAAATTATTGCAGAGTTCCAGGATTGGAAAAATTCCATACCCTTTTTAACATAAACAATACTTGTGGAAAATAGTGTAACTATGGTGATAGACATACCACAGACTATAACTTCCTCAAAATCAAAACAAGTTCCTTTTATATAAGACTTAACAATAAGTGGTGTCATTACTCACATCCTGTAAACAGCCTTTCAGTGTTCACTAGGTATTGTTTTTGTTTGCAGTTGTTGGCCTAAGGCTGAACTCACCTGACCTTCTTGTAGATGGAAATGCTTGGTTTAGATTGCCAAGGTGGTCTGCCTTGAAGATACCATACGACCTTTTCATTAGCACGGGAATTCCAGCAGTACATAAGTCGTCTTCCAGCCTTTTACCTCAGCAGGCTCCCAGGGTTCTGGACCCTATCCCAGTCAGCCTTGGGTACTAGGCTGCAGTACCTGTTGGCCAGGAGATCAGTCCATTGCAATCAGTTCAATTGCATGATTGTAGGAGGGAACCAGAATATGTGCAACCTCCTGACACAGAGACCAGAGGCGGGATTTGAACCCCCAACCCAGGAGCTGTGAAATAATGCAATTATATGACTAATCGGCTGGTGAACATAACCAGGGACAGGATGGGAACTATTTGGATATGGTAGTGAGGAGGGGTTTAGCAAAATGGTGTAAGGAGTGAACACAGTAATTTCAGCATCAGCACAGGATATGAAACAGTAGTAACAAAATGTATGGTGTGTGGAAAGGTGTACACTGACAATTGGGTGTCTGGCTAAGGGAATATTGCTCTATGGTGAGACAAAGCTGGGTCTGGTAGGCTTGTTCTGAACACACAGGTGCCCATCACTGACTTCCCGATGCTCCCTGACAAAATGGCAGCGCAAAGACATTTGGATATTGTCTTGGACACACATGGTGAATGTGGGAAGCGTGTTTTCTTTCTTCCATGTCTGGAAACAGAGGCTGGCAAGGAAGTAGTGTTTTAGCTAGTGTATGGTCCCTGGGCAGTGGCCCGAGGAGGCAGCCCACACCGGCAGCTCTGCCTCTGCGGCCAACCCGACTCACTTGTGTGTTTTGGCACAAGTGCGATAGTAACGAGAGACAATAGCGATTGGTCAGCGCCGCCCTTGCCAGGGCTGTCACCATGGATATGACACTTACAGACACAGAAGGAAAGTTGGCTGATGTGGGAAAAGGCGCCCAGTGGGCGGGAAGGGCGGCCCAAATGCCTAAGAATAGTGAACAATGGGCAGCGGCCAAGGTGGCATGGTGGGGGGGGGGGGTGTGGCTGTACGTGTGGGCCGGGTCAAAACCGCGATCCACACACTGACCGGCGAGTCTGAGACGTGGGCCTCTCCATATTGGAACGTGACAGAGAACACCAACCAGCTAGAGGCCATTGGACATTCATGACCTAATCCAATTAAACTGGGCTTACATTCCATTCTCTCTTTGTCTTTCTCGGGGATGAGTCACTGACTCGGATTCTGTGTGTTTTGTGGACATGGAGGTGAAGTACGAACATGTCACCATAATTTATTGTTTTTATCATGGTGCTGCTGTGGCAGTCTGGTATCTGCAGCAAGGTGGGGTCCAGGAGAGCTGTGAGCATCTCACCATCTGCAGCCTGACTGGGAAGGCGCGGTTGCCCTCGGGGGGGATAACGCATCAGTCAGCAGCTGTAACTCAGTGTGTGCACACCGTGTCGTTACTGTTACCCAGGCTGCTATGGTCACAGCAGGTGGTGAGCACACAGGGCCTTTGCGGCCCCCTCCTCTCTGTCTGCCTGAAACTCCCAGACTGACACGGAGCTGATATCTCATGTGAGAATGTAGTCACGGGACATCCTCCTTCAGTGTATTTTGCAGAAGCAGATATTTTGGAGTGTCTCTGATATGTGTGTATGCCCTTGAGAGGCCTAACACCCTTAGATAAAATTTTAACTGTCCAGGAACCTGTATGAGTTGTGAAGTACTCTGAGAAATTATCTTCATATTCAAAGAAGTCTTCTAACTAGGATATTTTTATTGAAAATGACTGGATTGCATCTTTTATCAAAAGAAACATTTAATGAAAATGCTTGGCCAGTCTTTATGTAAATAATAGCATGGTGAAAATGTTAGGGTCTAATATTTAATCACAGACTTCTGCAGATTTGGACAATGGTGCTGTGCCATTTCCTGTAACCGTGAGGAATTTATAATTTTTTTAATACAAAGATTATAATGATTAGTTTTCTGGAGGGCAGTGCCTTGCTGGTACATCTACACCTTTTTTAATGAATCTGCCTTGAATATTCTCATTGAGTCAGATGGTTACGAGTAGGGCTGGGCGGTATGGCCTAAAAGTATAATCTCAGATCTTTTTTCAACCTACACTCGATTTACGATTCTGATTTAGATTTAAAAAATACTTTCGGATTGGTAGCTCATATCTGGGGTCAATTTTATTTAGTATCTGAATGAACCCAGTTTTTTTCCAATGCGGGCACCAGATCTTTGGTGATATGAATTGTCACTGCATCTGCAATTTATTTCAATCTGGATCCCTCGTCACCGTTCGGAAATCTAAATGAAATGGCTGCGGCGAAGCTGCCACTGCGCAGCACTATGCAGTCATGCCGCTCGGCTGTGGGCCTCGGTCTAAGATGCTCGTAAAGTGAATCTCAATTTTCACTTTACACGTTGTTCAGAACCATACATTTTAATTAACTGATTAAATCGATTTATCACCCAGCTCTAGTTGCCAGTGTCAACCAAGACTACTGGAACTGTAACATTACGTCCAGAACTTGGGGGCCCCATTCCTCAAAAAGCACTGCCGGCCTGGTCCCAGTGTTCCTGTTACTACTGGCCTGGCCCCGGTGTTCCTGGTACTACTGGCCTGGTCCCGGTGTTCCTGTTACTACTGGCCTGGTCCCGGTGTTCCTGTTACTACTGGCCTGGCCCCGGTGTTCCTGTTACTACTGGCCCGGTCCCGGTGTTCCTGTTACTACTGGCCCGGTCCCGGTGTTCCTGTTACTACTGGCCTGGTCCCGGTGTTCCTGTTACTACAGTTTAAGTTACATGATGAGCGTATTCTTTATACTGCTTGTATTTAAAGTGTTCTATTTATTCCCTGTGACCCTGACCAGGGTAACCTGTTAGACTATGGATGGATGGATGGATGGATGGATGAATTTTTCACCTTCTCATTCTTGTTCGGGATCAGTTCTATAGGCTTATTCTTCACTGGAGCAATAGCATGTCATCAGATGCTTCTGAGTATGGACTCCGGCTTTCACGTAGATAGCACATTCATGTCATTACCGTGCTAGTGATGAGGCAAATGATGATGTAAGCATGTTAGAGTAACCGTCCATCATCAAATAAACGGGAATGAATGTGCAACATGCCTCATGTCTGCCCCGGCGAGTGGGCCTTTGTGATGCTCGCAATTATTAAACCAGACTTTAAAATCTGTGCTTGGGTGCAGTAGAACAGCATTCTGCATTCAGACCAGTCCCTGTCGCATCTGAGGTGATGTTGGGGAATTCACTCTTTTCACGCAGTCTGGGGTTCCTGCTGTGGGAGGGGCATGCCTGGCCGCAGATGCTGGCGGGACGCAGGGATGCTGGGAGCAGACAAGCACAGGATGCCTGGCTGGGTGTTGCTGGGACCAAGGGATGCACAGTGTCAGCCGATTCAGTGCTACATCTGGTTAAAGGTCCATGTGCTGGGAGATGTCTGGGCGGCTCCTGAAGGGTGGTGTCTGTGCACAGGGCCCCCGTTTGTGTTATTAACCGTCTTATTATATGTAAATCTACCTAAATCTACCATAACAGCATGTTTTATATTTAAAACATTTTAATGAGAAAGTTAATTACATTAGTTACAATATAAATCCAGCAAGAGTGAGTGTGTGAATCATTGGCACAGAGGATTGTTACGTAATACGTTCCCCCAGCAATGATGAAAAATCCTACACAAAGTGTTTAAGCAGCAGCAGCTGATCATTGGCTCTGATGTCACGGCTCCTAGTTTCCCTATTGGTAGTGGGAGGATCCTATTATATACCACTACAACAAAGCTTGGAGGTGTACCTCCTTATGGGACAGTTCACATAGACCAGGGGTGTGGCTGATCTACTGGCTGACTTAATTATGGAACCCAGTGTCAGTTTTGAGAGACCAGCAGAGCTGAAAAAAGGAACAATTAAATAAACACACAAAAATATAGCATCTGTGGTCAAGACTTGCCCTGATTTTGGAGTGAATTACCAGTCTAACAAAGCAACGGTGTAGATTTGGTTTCAACAAAACCAAAGAAGATTCTATCAGCCTAGGATATACTGTAAGCTTGCTGCAGGATAGATCTTCTGCAGTAGCTGCCCTACAGAAGTGGTATGAGGGTTTAGGTTGCTGACACACTGCACTGGAAAGCCGTGGCTTACACCAGTTGGATCCACAGTACAGCTATGTAATTCTGAGGTTGGGACAGCAGTTGAGCTGCAAATAATGGCAGGTATCTGCAGGGAAGTGAATCCTGCCCTATGGTGTCAGGGCCAGTCGAGGCCCACATGGAGCCCTAGGCGAGCCCCCTCTCTGCCCAGCACAGCTCTCTGACTTTGTAAGAGTGATTACAGGTCCTCGTGTGCTTCATCACTTTTTGGAAATGCACACGACTGTACACAGTCAATGCTCTTGGTCCTGCCCTTATACTCAGTGTATATTGTTTACTATTTAAGGTTTCCCATATTGTGTCTTTATGGTGTACACGCTCAGAAAAAAGGGTACCAATTTGTACCTTTGCTTGTCACTGGGACTGTATCCTCAAGGGTCTTTTACCTTTTAAGATACATAAATGGACTATGAGTAACTCTTTTGTACCATTGGGGGTACATTAATGTTGTTTGTACCTCGGGATTCATTTCAGTACCATAAAAGGTGCAATTACCTATAGGGTACAATTGGGTACAATTGGCAGTGGGTAGTCATTATTTATGCTAAAGGAATATTCTGTATGTTCTTCAAAAACCTTTATTTAATATATTGAAACCTAGAGTATTATCAGAATGTTTGACATTGAAGGTGAGACTGTGAGGGGATGGTCTTGCATATCTCCTGATTTAGTAAGGTGTAAATAAAACGTTTGGTGTAATACACAATATTGTGAATTTCTGGTTTTATGTTGTATTCCAACATGTAATTTTGTTTTGGTAAATAAGCAGTGAGCATATATCATGTTATTAAGGTGTATTATGCATTTTCTTGAAAAGCTAGAATAGAAAATGTGTGACAAAGGCAAATTTGCGACCGTAATGTAGCCCTGTGGCGCCCTTTAAAGGCTTAACAGGGCTTTCTGCGTGTGCTGGCCGCCTCTCCTTCGTGCCTTAAATACAGTTTATGAAGCTGAGACTTGGGTAGTAAGCAGGTTCCGAATGATGATTGTGTGTGGAAAGCGAGAACATCTGATCACGCCCTGCGCATCCTGAGGATGCGGGCTGGCTGCTGAGATCACAGCTGCTGGGCCAGTGGAACATCTGCGATCTTCTTGGCCATTTCATTTGAATGAGTCGCACCAAGTGGTCCATGATCCCCCCCAAAACAATAGCGGAGAAGGAAGCCGCCGTCAGTGGCGCTTCCTCTGCACCCAGCGGACGCACGAACCCGCCGCTGAAATGCGCGCTGTACTGAAGGCGATTTTCGTTTTTCTGAGTTTTACCGCAACAGGTGAGTGACAGATGCCGGCTTCGCCTTCATCGTTATTAAGGGTAGCGGCGTTCAGACTCCGAGCTTTGCCTTAAATGATGAGTGACAGAAGGACCTTCGTGTTAATCTAAAGGGAGCACAGTCAATGAACTCGGGCCAAAGTGAGCAGTGTTATGAGAATATACTTCTGAAGTGAATAACACCAGTCACTTAGGGCTACATCTTCGGTACAATAAATATTTGTAAAAGCGGAATAAAAATTATGCTGCATTAAAATTATTATAAAAACGTTTTTCTTGTAAAGCTTGAGCGAAACACTCTGGTGACATTTGTAATAGCATAAATTAATAATGCACGGCTCTAAATCCGCATTCGCCCCAGATGAATATTAACACATTTACATAATTAGGGCGCCTGTAGCCCACCTTCTGCTCGTCCGGTGTCTTGTTAGTTTTAACTGTAGGCTTGAAGCATCAGGCAATAAACTTTGAATCATATACTGTTTTAAATAGATGCGCCTTGGTTTTATGATGTCCGTAACCTAATTAGGCTAATATTTTCTTTTTTGGTTTTACTTTTTTTAGGCGGATTCCTTATTGCGCACATGACCAAGGGGCTATGTCTTCACACTAAAAGCACAGCGGTGTTATTGAAGGGGTGCAATGGCAGCAGCCCCGAGCAGCACTGGAGCTGGGCGGCCGACATGAAGCTCGTTCACGTCCTTTCGTCCCGGTGCCTGTGGGCGAACCCGTCCAGCGCGATCCCGCGACATACGCGCTTGGCGGTCACGGCTGCCTGCGAGAGCGCGCCCGCCTGGAGGTGCCACGATGACGGGGGCGCCTTCGGACTGGCGGACTGGCCGCTGTATCTGTCTAAACAGGGCCAGCGAGTGGTGCTTAGGAGCGACCCGAAGTATTCCGCCTGGATCAAGTATGAAAGGGACTCGGGGGGGAAGATGGTTAGGATGCCTCTGTGCGCACGGGGTGAGTGGAGGTCGCGCTCTCTTGGCTCTAGTTGTGAAGTGTAATTTTATTACAGGAATTATTTTGGTGCATATTAACCGAAAATATTGGGTTTTGGATGCCTGATCATTAAGTCTTTAAACATCTAGTTGTTTAAAGCTTTGTTCATAAAATAGCAGGAAATCATGATGTCAGTGAGTAGCAGTCCTGACTGATGACACACTGTGCCGGCGTGTCAGTGTCCCGTCTGTGTGTCAGCCTGGGCCAGGATGTCACTTTTCATGCCAGTCACATTGCGGAAGCCTCCTCAGCTGTGGCGGGAGCCAACTGGCCTTGGACCAGGCCTGGTGTATCCCAAGTCTGCCTCTGTACTCCAGCTCCTAAAGTCCCAAAGCCCGAGTGAAAATGATCACTTTAACACCCCCCCCCAGATATCAGTGGTTGTAGTACTTGTGCCATTTTTTTTCTTTTTCATTTATGGGTAAAATGTCACTTTTAATTCCTCCCCCCTCCCCCCGGAGAAAGGTCCTTGACATTTGCAGGATGCCCCTGAAGGGAGGACACAGGGTGACTTTCAGGGGAACACGTGGGTGGAGGCAGTTGTCACTGGAATGACACACACATCCGCGCGAGCCCTCCGCTAGACTCTGGAGGGCATGCACTCAGCCCTGGCCCATCCTCTCAGCATGAAGCTTTGGGGGGTGCGGGAGGTCTCTGTAGAAGTTTCCTCGCATTTCTGAAGCCCCATGTACTATTGGCTGACGTTTCACTGAAGCTCAGGAAGCTGTGTGAGCTGAAGCCCAGTCTGATTCACTTTGTCCTGCTTTTTGTGTCCAGATCCCACTACCGCATCAAGCCCAACCTGGCCCGTACCCCGGCAAGCCGGCCACATCACCGCTGACCCTCTCACTGGTGGGACGACGGGCCTGCTGGTCCAGCCCAGGACCACTGGGGCCAGGGGATCCCCAGACAGGGGGCACAGCACAGCAGCGATGCAGGCCGGCGACTTCCGGAGCCGGACCAGAAGAACCGGCACCACAGGGCTCGGGTCCGGGGCCACAGAGGCTATGACAGTGCGTTCTCCCTCAAACATGTCACGCTTCACCCAGACACCAGCTCCCACACCAGGCTCCACCGGGGCTGCATCCCAGACCGTTACTGCAGCTCCTGCCGCAACCAGTACTGCGACTTCCAATGCGACCGCCGCTGCTGCAATGCTGACTACAGCAGGTCCTACAACTGCCACCACCCAGAAGGTGAGAGAGCTTAATGTGCCCATGTGAATACAGGCAGTCCCCAGCCTACTAATAAGATCCACCCCCGAGTCTGTCTTTAAGTCAGATTTGTAGGTAAGTCGGAAAAATAATAATACAGTACATAATAATAATTATACAGTATTAATAAAAGTAACTATACATACCTCAAGCCGACGGTTTGTTGAAACCATCACGAGCATGGCAAAGTAATTACAAACCATTGTATTTAATTCAAGGCAGTCCATTCTTAAGTAGCAGCTGGCTGTAAGTCGGGTATTCTTAACCTGGGGAATATGTGGGTGTGCATGTAGGAGAGTGCATATGGGAGAGTGTGTGTGTGTGGGAGAGTGCGTGAGGGAGAGTGCATGAGGGAGTGCGCGTGGGAAAGTCAATATGGAAGTGCATGTGGGAGAGTGTACGAGGGTGTGCATGTGGGAGAGTGCATGAGGGAGTGTGTGGGGGAAGAGTGTACGAGGGTGTGCTTTTAGGATAGTGCATGTGGAAGAGTGAATGTGGAAGTGCATGTGGGAGAGTGCATGAAGGTGTGCATGTGGGAGTGCATTAGGGAGTGCATGTGGGAAACTGCTTGTTGGTGTGCATGTGGGAGAGTGCATGTAGGAGTGCATGAGGAAGTGCGTGTGAGACAGTGAACGAGGGAGTGCATGAGGGAGAGTGCATGAGGGTGTGCATGTAGGAGAGTGCATATGGGAGTGTGTGTGTGTGTGTGTGTGGGAGAGTGTGTGAGAGAGAGTGCATGAGGGTGTGCATGTGTGAGAGTGCACGAGAGTGTGCTTTTAGGAGAGTGCATGTAGGAGTGCATATGTGAGAGTGCACGAGAGTGTGCTTTTAGGAGAGTGCATGTAGGAGTGCATATGGGAGAGTGAATGTGGAAGTGCATGTGGGAGAGTGCATGAATGTGTGCATTTGGGAGTGCATGTGGGAGAGTGCATGAGGGAGAGCATGTGGGAGAGTGCATGTGGGAGAGGATGAGGGAGTGTCCATGAGGGGGAGTGCATGTGGGAGTGCATGAGGGAGAGGGAATGTGGGAGAGCATGAGGGAGAGCGCATGTGGGAGAGGATGAGGGAGTGTGCATGTGGGAGTGTGCACGAGGGAGAGTGCATGTGGGAGTGCATGAGGGAGAGTGCACGAGGGAGAGCATGAGGGAGTGCATGAGAGAGAGTGCATGTGGGAGAGGGCATGTGAGAGTGCATGAGGGAGTGCAAGAGGGAAAGTGCATGTGGGAGTGCTTGAGGGAAAGTGCATGTGGGCGAGTGCATGTGGGAGTGCATGAGGGAGTGCAAGAGGGAAAGTGCATGTGGGAGAGTGCATGTGGGAGTGCATGTGGGAGTGCAAGCGGGAAAGTGCATGTGGGAGTGCTTGAGGGAGTGCAAGAGGGAAAGTGCATGTGGGAGAGGGCATGTGGGAGTGCATGAGGGAGAGTGCATGTGGGAGTGCAAGAGGGAGAGTGCATGTGGGAGTGCATGAGGGAGTGCAAGAGGGAAAGTGCACGTGGGAGAGTGCATGACGGAGTGCAAGAGGGAAAGTGCATGTGGGAGAGGGAATGTGGGAGAGGGCATGTGGGAGTGCAAGAGGGAGAGTGCATGTGGGAGTGCATGAGGGAGAGGGCATGTGGGAGTGCATGAGTCAGTGCAAGAGGGAAAGTGCATGTGGGTGAGTGCATGTGGGAGTGCAAGAGGGAAAGTGCATGTAGGAGAGTGCATATGGGAGTGCAAGAGGGAAAGTGCATGTGGGAGAGTGCATGTGGGAGTGCAAGAGGGAAAGTGCATGTGGGAGAGTGCATGTGGGAGTGCATGAGGGAGAGCATGAAACTCCTGTGAAATGCGTGAGACATGGCAGGTCTGCATTGCCATCATCAAGCAGATTGAAATGCTCCCTGGCAATGAATGGCTGCATTAAGTGTAGGAAGGTGTGCTCATCACACAATAGGTGGTGCTGCAGGAGGGTTTTTCAATTATAAAGATGACCCTTGAGTATCAAAATATTTCTGCACATCTGTGAATCTATATCTTAAAAGTACAGTCGGACCTCGCTAAGTCGAACTCAATGGGACCAAAAAAAAAATTCGACTTAGGGAGTTTTCGAGTTAGGGA
>JAODKM010000058.1:32818031-32828125 GCA_026780845.1 Petrocephalus sullivani | reverse complement strand
CCTTGCCCCCCCCCCCCCCCCCGCCCCCGCGCTTGCCCACCTTCGCCCCTTTCCGCTCTCCCCCCGCCCACCGCTGAGTGTGTGGTCCTTTGGCCCCGCCTCCCCATGACCCAGACTAGTAATATAATAACATAAGAAATTTACAAACGAGAGGAAGCCATTTGGCCCATCAAGCTTGTTTGGGGAGCCTTCCACTAGTAGCTCTGAGATAGTAGCTCAAAATCTTGTCTAGGTCTGCTTTAAAGGAACCCAAAGATTTATCTTGCACTACGCTATCAGGAAGACTATTCCATACTCTAACTACACTCTGTGTTTTTTCTCAACTCCAGTTTGAAATAATCTCCCGCTAATTTCCAACTATGGCCACAAGTTCTATTTGAACTAATGTTGAAGTAACTATTTAATTGGACAGCATCCAGACCTGTTAGAATCTTATATACCTGGATCATGTCCCCCCTTAGTCTCCTTTGCTCAAGGCTGAACAGATTGAGCTCAGTTAACCTTTCCTCATAAGACATTCCTTTTAGCCCAGGAATCATTTTCGTAGCCCTGCGTTGAACCCTATATATTTATATTCTACTTATTTAACAGACGCTTTTATTAAAAGCAACGTACATTTTTCAGAAATCAGATCATACTGGGGGTTAAGGACCTTGCTCAGGGGCCCAGCGGTGACATAACTCTGTGATAGGGGTGAAACAGTACAGAGGCTTCATGATTCTGTACAATTTTGGTGCAACATGGAAAACAGAGTTTGTTCTGAAACGTATTAAATGTACAAACACAAAGACAATTAAAATTAAAACCAAAGGCAGCCTTTTCTCAACGTGTCTAACAAATCGTAACGGATCCTTATTTCCATATTGTAAATATGTAAAATTATCAAAAATATAAGGCCATAACAATGACCTAAATGAACTAAATCCCATCTGAATCCCACCTTCTCTGCAGCCGAGTATGACTGCAGATCTGTAGCCATAAACACCTCCATAACCATTGTTCTCTTATGTTGGTATGTTTTGTTGGGAAATCAACATTTTCCCAGATTAAAAGTAGTGACTGACTGTAACCAGCATTATCCATAAGTAACTCGCAAACTCACTGCCAGAATTAGCAAAACATCTTCCATGTGGAACATTTACTTGTGAATTTGTTCTACCTGGGTCAAACATATATTTATTCTTTTGTGTACCAAACTGAAAATTCTGTACCAAATGGTACACAACAAATACATGTACTGTTACAGCCCTGCTCTGTAATCCCTGGGATTCAAACCAGCAACCTGCTGATTACAGGATTCTAACCCACTGAGCCATGCAATACTTCTAATATTATAGAAATATTACAGATACATCTTCAGACACAAATTCAGTTATAAATTCACAAATTTCACATGCATTAAATGCATCAAGGGGTTTAATGATGTGTCTCTTCCGCATAGGTGGCGATCAGATGCTGCAGACCACATGCAGTGGACCGTGTTCACTAAGGAAGCAGCGGCAGAGAAGATTTCTCACATGAAAAGCAGCAGGGGCATGAAGCTTTAGGGCCATGCAGTCTGTGTGCCCTCTCCCAGTCCTCTGTGAGGAGAAGTCTGATGCTATTGCATTGTAGCACTGCTGTAAATACTGTTATCCTATTTAAAAATACATGTAATTTTGTCATGTACTTTCTGACTCGTTGTGGATTCCATGTTGCACAATCAGAGGGAGAGGGAGCATTTAAACACAAGTAACCCAGCGGTGAGAGACCCCATATCCTACAGTACATTTACAGAGCCCAGTGTATTAAAGTAGCCCAGCGGTGAGAGACCCCATATCCTGCAGTACATTTACAGAGCCCAGTGTATTAAAGTAAGCCAGCGGTGAGAGACCCCAGAGCACACATGGCTGATAGACACAGCAGCTGGCAGATCTGCTGTTCCCTTCCTTCCTGTCTTTGGTTGTGACCATGAAACCCAGTCCCTTGGTGCCGTCAGTCCACATCCAGCAGATCTGTGCATCCACACCACCCTGGGGACTTCTACCAGACACTGACTGGGCACCATGCTGTCATCTACAGAAGTGGCTGAAACCATCTGTCTGTCGTGAAATTATAGTGATTTCACCCTTCAGCAAAAATAAATCAGACCAAGTAGGTCAGTGACAATGTATCTATTTTGAGCACTGATCAGCCTTGTACTGTACTTGAAAAAAATGCTGATTACACAGAAGCCTGTCCACCTACCCATCCATCCATCACTACTTATCCAGTACAGAAACACACTGAGCCTGGAGTCTGTCCTGGGAAGGTCAAGGTATGAGTCTGGGGACACGTCGGGTAGAGTGCCAGCCCGTAACGGGGTGCACACACACATACAGAGTCACGCACCAGCTCACCTAGACCACGTGTCTCTAGAAGCCCATGGGAATCCGACACATGGCCCCCGAGGTGCGAGGTCACACGGTGTTCCCTGTGCCGTTTTCTTGTTTAGCAGTGAACGTCGCTATGTTAACTGCCAGCACAGGGCCTAAAAACATGCAGATGACAGCGTCGTATTTGAGGGAAATTCTCAGGGAGCAGGTGATGCCCTGGCATCTAGGTATGAGCTGACAACAGAAGCCAGCAGAACCACCAGGAGCAGGGTGCTGATAGACTGCCTCTCTGCCTGTAAGGGGCATAGGCTCCATTTCCAGAAGAAAATGAACAATAGCATGCTTTATTCAACTGAAGAAAAGCTGGAATACACCGCAGAAATACAAATTAAACCAAAGAACAATGGAATGTAAAGGATAAATATGTCTGAATAAAAATGAGCGGGATGTAACATGAGCAGATGTACGTGAAGATAATAAAGGGATAAAGCTTTCAGAGAGGTCACAGAGGAGCAATCATAGCTCGTCTTGGCTGTTTGGAAACCAGCCACATGGTAACCAGCAGTAATCCTGCAAAGTGGGTCACTTTGTACCTGCAGACAGGCTGTCAGCTTGTGTTCTGGTGCCCCCGGTGGCAGCGGGTGGCACTGCAGCTGCATCGCCGGGGAGAACTTAGAAGGAGAGTTGCTATTGGGCTATAAAAGAGTTAGACACTGAAGTCTGAAAATGAAATGAGAGACCCATGAAATATGACACTACTTTATCTGGGAGGCTTTCATGTTTTCTTCTTCTTTGTTTTTAGTGATTCTAGGTAATGACACCCACCCCACTCCAAACTGATGGTTTATGGGAGTGGGTACCTTGTGCTCAGAGCTTGGGTTGTTGATTCTGGGGTTCCAGTCAAAAAGTAATTTCAAGGATCCCCACCTGCCCTAGTGTAGTGACTGTTTGTGGCCCACAGGGGGTGCTCTATCCTCTGGGACCCCCAGACAGTCCACAAAAAAAAAATGACATCACAAATAGTGTACATCTGAGGGATAGTCAGCATGGATTTAGGAGAAGTAGATCCTGTTTAACAAATCTGCTGGAGTTCTTTGAGGAAGCTACTCGGGAAGTAGATGAAGGCCAAGGATGTGATCTTCTTAGATTTCCAGAAGGCTTTTTTGCAGAGGCTCCTACTTAAGCTCAAAGCGACAGGGATTTTATGAACTGCAGCAACCTGGATTGAAAACTGGTTAACGGATTGGTACCACAGGCTTCAAATTTAGGGCCACTGTTATTCCTAGTTTATATAAATGATGTTGACACCAATATATACAATAAGTTGGTCAAATCTGCAGACGACACCAAGGTGGGTGGTGTAGCGGATACTGTAACAGGAGCACTGAGGCTACAGTGGGATCTTGATGAAATTAGTGGCTGGGCTGATACCTGGCAGATGAAGTTTAATGGGGACAAGTGTAAGGTAATCCCTATAGAGAACAAAAATATAAGACAAGTATTTTATGGGTGCCACAGAAATACAGGAAGCCGATTGTGAAAGAGACCTTGGTGTGTATGTTGATGCTTCCATGTCCCACTCTCGCCAGTGTGGGGAAGCAATTAAAAAGGCTAATAGGATATTGGGTTACATCTCCACATCTCCATTCCATTCCAGGGCTACAAAAATTATTCCTGGGTGGAATGTCTTATGAGGGAAGGTTATTAATAATTAAATTGGCGGGAGAACATTTCAAACTGGAGTTGAGAAAAAACTTCTTAATACAGTGAGTTATTAGAGTATGGAATAGTCTTCCTGTTGGTGTAGTTCAAGCTAAAACCTTGGGCTCTTTTAAATCAGAGCTAGATAAGATTTTAACATCTCTGAGCTACTAGTGGAATTCTCCCAAAACGAGCTTTATGGGCCGAATGGCCTCCTCTTGTTTGTAAATTTCTTATCTTCTTATGTTCAGAGAAGTGACAAAACAGCGCCAAAACTAAACAGACGGGTCAACTTCTTTTAAAACAATATTAATATTAACTTTAATAAACATGTTTAATAGGCACTATTGATTAAAAGATACACATTGGCTTGGTAAATCATGTTCCCCTGACAGATCAGTGCAGGCCCAGTGACAGCCTGCCCGCTGGCATCAGCCTTGCAGTTTGGGCTGAGGGGTACGAGCGCGGCCACACGGAATCCCCATGCCATGATTGTCTGCGCAGCCTGAGCTCTGCACTCTGGGGATCAGCTAAGTCTGTAAGATGACCCAGCTGTACACCACAGCTGTACATTCATTACGTACAACAGCAAACTCCAGAAGCATGCCATGGAAAAGTCAGCATACATACCATAACACCCCCATCCTAAGGGCAAGGTGCAGCCGGTGAGCTTTGCTCAGACTTTGCTCAGACTTTGCTCCAACTGAGCTAAGATCCAGGAGAAGGAAAGGAAACAGTTCTGCGACTTGTGCTTTCGTTACGTAGCCAGCAAGACAATAAAGATCTTATATCGTATTTATCAACTGTAATAAGGAAACGCAAACACCCATGGGAGTTCATATAAGAAAGGCAAAAAATAGGTATCTCAAAATATAGTGTCAAATATAACAATAAACAAACTACGTATACAGAGTAAAAAGTAACGGAAATCAGCAAAGCTCACTTCAGGTTACATACAGCCAAGAGATCAGCTCAGAGCTGACACAGTGTCTAACAGGAGAAGTTAAGACAACCAGGATACTTAGAATTGGCGAGAGCCATATGATGCCATTATGCCAGCAGCACATAAAGATGCCCAGATTGGTCCTGCGGTTACAAATCTGGTAACAGGCTTCAAAGGGCTGCATTGTCCACTTTAAAGTCGGGTCACATGACAGAGGGCCCATTGGAAAGAACCTGAATGATGGAATCGAGTCTATTCTAGAACATGCATGCTATAGACAGTACACATGTTTTAGAACATACACAGTATACAACCCAGTCTTTTAGAACAGTATTTCTCCAACCAGTCCTTGGGGACCCTCAGATGTTCTACATTTTTGCTCCCTCCCAACTCTCAGGCAATTGGAAGAGAACAAAAACATGGAGCATCTGGGGGCCCCCGAGGACTGGTCGGAGAAACGCTCTGCTAGAACATCCGCATCTCATTGAAGGAGTTGTGTATATTCGAGAACATGAATACCAGATACTGTACATGTGTTTTAAACTTTCATACCATACACTGTCCAGGTGTTCTAGAATATACGCATCACAGACCAAGGATAGCCATGGTAAAATACAGCCCGATATAACCATGACATGATTCGGGGCGGGGAAAAGCAGAGGCATCTGATTCATTTAGGATCTGCTTCAAATAACTTGGCAGTGGGCTTACAGATCAGCTTTCCCCAAACCTGGGTCCATATCTTATGGTCTGCGGCTCTGAAGTGACTTCAGTCTGCGATGGTGAAGATACAAGTAAATGAGTGCAGTCATGCCCGCTGTGTGACCGCCCACACATATACCCCACAAAAATAACTCCATTCTTATGTTGAGCTGAAACACAGCAGATCTCACGTAATAAAATATGTAAGTAGCAGATGCAGGAGAAACACATTCATGTCTGGAAGGAGGCCACCACTGCAGTTATGGGACATCTTCTCAGCAATGCCACCCATCAACACACAGAGATCTACACAAGGTTCTCTGCTTCAAGGGCCTGTAGCATGTGCAGCGCTTGCCGCGGGACCCTAGGAGAGCTTCTGGACGGCCTCTGCGCGTTCGGCCAGGATGTGGGTGCAGACGGTGAGGAGCACGATGAGTGTGCCGATCAGCAGACAGAGTAGGGGCCAGAGGATGCAGTGGAGCACCACGGTCTTGCTGTGGACCTGCTTCCAGAGCACGTCGCTCGGCCTGCGGAGGACAGCGCACAAGAAACCAAAGGCTGCATGAAAAAGGATCCACAATTCAGTCCAAGAGTTAGACAAGAACATTTAGAAGAACCTAAACCTCTACCGACATCTTAAAGACACCATAGTCCGAGCCTGGGACTTCTGGCTAGTGTGGGCTGGCTACTGGCTGTATGTGACATATCAGAGAAAGAGAGAGTGGCTGTACATCTAAGGAGACAGACATGGTGGGAAGCCATGAGCCCTCGTGTGAATGTGGCCTGTTGGAGTGACTGACAGACAGACGGGGTGACCCCAGAAGACAGGAAGCTGCCTGTGGCCCTCTGAACCTTCAGTGGAGTGTTTCTGGAGTAACTATTCAAAACGTCCCATTGCCCCCCCACAATCCCAGTTTGTTTGGGCTGTTTGTGTCCAACAGGGGCCCCCCAATGCAAAAGTGCAGTTTGAGTGATCGCAAACACGCACACAGGAAAAAGGGCAGGACATTGACTCAGCTGATAGAGGGAGGGAGTCAAAAAGGAGGAGCCCCCGCAGCATACCTCACCCCACCCCACCCAGCTGCATGCTGGGGGAAGGAGTGGCTTATTTAGCACCACAACTGTTCTGCATATAATGATGGACTTGGAGCAGAGTGGGCAAATCCCTCTGCTGGTGGGAATTAGCGGAACGCTTTCTCACAGCGGGATGTCGTGTCCATGACAGCGAGACAGTGGCCAATCAGGCAGACCCCGATGGGTCTCCATACGCTTAGGGAGAGGCCATGGAGTCAGAAGGCTGTAAACGTGCTACAAAACTCTCAGTGTTACACATTAAAAAAACACCACCTTTCATTTCATTCTCTATAGTTTCTTCTGGAGTAATGAGGCAGTTGTTTGTAAAAAATTGTTTGTAGTAAGTCACAGGAGACATAACTGGTGATCTTGGCAGCTGTTTCTATTAATCTTACTTCAAATCTAACTCCAAAGTAATCTACCAGGTAAGGACAGAGCAGCAGAGTTCTAGCCTGTGGTATGAATGCAGCAGTGACTGGGCTTTAAAAGTATTGACTGACTGCTGATGAGGACTTAAATCCAGCTTTGATCTGTCTGTCATTGTATTTATTTAGCGGATCTGACTGGCAGTTCCTTTCCATTCTGAGAATGAGAAAAAGGTACCAGCAAATAACACTGGTTTTGAAAGGACAGATACTAAATGTCACAAAGGTATATCTAAGCATCCTCAGTTAAGCAGCTTCTGTGGTGTCGTAACCTTGAACTTCCAAAGTTACCCTTCCAAAATGAAGGGTGATACATGTGCAGAATTGAAAACTTAGGACAAACCAAGGACAGTGGCACACCAAGGGGACCACAAAGCACTCCTAGAGTGATACACACCATTCCATGGGTATAAAAAGATCATGACCACACCATGGTCACCCGACTCTGTGGGAATGTCTCGGAACACAGGACTGTGCCCTTAATGAGGAACCAGCTGTGCCCCAATAAATTAATGAACAGATTCAGAAATGATGAGAATCTGTTTGAGTTGCTTTGGTGGAAAGAATCTTCAATTAACGATGACAAAGTGAAAGGTCAACAGACTGCAGGGGGGGTCCTGGTGTGACCCGGGGGGGTCAGGTGGGTAGCGGCCATCTGCTTTATGCCACCATAAGGTATCGCTGAAGGACACAGAGCCAGTTTTGGGTCAATTTTGCAAAGCAGTTCCAACATCCCTGTTCCACATGAAGAAACCATGGTAACAGGACAGCATCAGCTGACAGCCAGGTCTTAATGCGTGTCTCAGGAAAGGAGGAAAATTAAAAACATGCAGAAAAAAAGCAGTTAGTTGGCTGACTGCAAGCAAAGAACCTCACAGGACACAGCTGCCAGAGGGATGGGACACTGGCAGCAGGTCCATAAGCAGCTAGAACACCAGAATCCAGCATCAGCGGTTTTCAAGCTGGATGATGCTCCTTTAGCTGTGTGTGAAGCACGGGCAGGCACTGTGCTGGAGAACCTGAGCTCAGCCTCGGTTAGCTGCACACTCGCTCCCCGAACACTTCTGAGTCCAGTCGGAAGCTCTTACCTTCGCTGCTGATTGAAGAAGCAGGTGAAGACACGGGATCGGACTTCTTCAGTCCAGTAGTCCTGCCAGAGAAGGACCCTCTCGCTGTTCTTCTGGTCATCCCTCTCACAGGGAGGAATGTAGGAGCACTGGCCGGCAAACGGCAGGGACATATTTTAGCCTTATGTCATCAGAGCAAACAACCCCCCCCCACCAGTGTATCAGGTGAAGCTGGTGATCTCCTCTCCAGCTTAGCACCTTGACCTAACGCTGACCCTAGCCTAAGCCGTGGTAACTTACCCCCGTAAAGGTGCGTCAGCAGAAATCCCCAGATATGAGAATTATTGTATATTATTGTATATTTTTTGGATTTTTTGGCTATTTTTGTACAAACTTTCCAGCTTCCCCTTTGATAGACTTAAAATCTTAATTAAGCAGTCAGTTAGAACGTTTTGTCAGCTAGTTAAACTCACTTCAGAAGTGAATTGGGTATAGCCCAGAAAATAAAAATGTAATTTCTGTCTCATTACATGGAATTTACCCATCTAATTCTATTTGTATTTTACATTACAGCATAGGGGTACCCCGCAGAACTGTCTGTTTGTTTACAATTATGCAGGCTAATGGTTATACAATGTCTCAGTATTGTGCTGCATTTCGGTTTCGATAGTTACTTTCTATTCAGTAACCTGATTCTTAAAGGGGCTAGTATACATAATAATTATATAATACATATATACATCTCCATTGGTCACCTCCTACCCAGAGCCACAATCACCAGCTCCTGAACTGTAAATCATAAATACCGTCCTAAAATGAAATGGAAAGGGCATCGGAGGATGGGTCCTTAAATTTGACTCGGGCACCACTTCACCTGGGCGACAGCATTTCCATGGAAACCGTCACAGACTCGAGAGCAGAAGGATCGTGACAGGCTTTCAGCACGGCAGTGGGAGCCCCCCGCCCCCCCCCCCCCTCTACGCCATGGAGGCAAACACTTCAGAACAGGCCTTGCTCATCAAGGGCGGTCGCGCCATGTCCGTCTAACTCAGATCTGTTCATCGCACGTTTTCATGACACAAACCTCCAACTGAAACGATACTCAAAAAAAAAAAATCATGTTCCCATGATAAGCAGCAGGGTTTAGCTGGTCCATCAGCAAAACAAGCAGTGAGTGGCGATGAATCTCAGCACAACACCTCTGGCTTCCAGATAGGACAGTCTTGTGAAGGTGCTAACACATGATTGCAGCAGCCAAATCCACCTCATGGAAGCAATTAATGATGTTTGCGGGACCTGTCAAAGAGATCACATGACTTCTCTGACCCTTCATATACACACCTTTGTAGACACACAAGATTCTGTCTTTGTGGGGACTTTCCATTTCTAAGTAACCAAATAAAATACAAGAGTAATTACTAATTTTTATGCATTTTTAGTTTTTAGATTTTGTCCCCACGAACTACAAAGTAACAGGTTTTGCCATATTATGGGGACATTTAGTCCTCACAATGTGGTGAATACAAACCCACACACACACACACACACACACACACACAGGAATCCCCATCCCAAAAGCTCGCCCCAGGGAACCTCCTGTCTCGCTGATCCCATTTCCCACGATTCCTCATAAGTGATACCTCCCAGACCTTGTGTTCCTGTCCAGCATTGACTTGTTCATTAAGAATGAGATTAATCCTGCCCTACTGATGTACCGGTCAAAGCCTCATGTTACACCTTTTAGAAGAAGAATTTAGAAGAAGAATTATACTTTATTGATCCCCTTGGGGAAATTGACTTTTCACCTCCCCCAACCTTGCTCTCCATG
>JAODKM010000058.1:32797864-32811802 GCA_026780845.1 Petrocephalus sullivani | reverse complement strand
GTGTGTGTCAGAGCTAGGCCTGAGGTTGGTGTGTGTCAGAGCTAGGCCTGAGGTTGGTGTGTGTCAGAGCTAGGCCTAAGGTTGGTGGTCTGCAGGGCTCAGCTCACCATCAGGTAACACCTGGATGCCCTTCTTCTGCTGGTTATTGTTCTGCGCCGTCGAGCTCTTGTCTCCTGGAAACTTGGGTCCATCTGTGCTGGAGGAATTCTTGCCTGATGAGTTCAAATTCTGAGGGATGACAGACAGAGCCATGACGGAAGGTGGCAGCTGGATGGACCGGTTCACGGGAACCAGAAAGACACAGGGGGTTTAAGCGGCCATTTTCCTGCTTAGCCATGGCTGAACTCGAAGCTGATGCTGGAGAATCAGCTCTGACTCATGGTGACTGATGGGACAAGAAGAAACAACCCGACCCAATAAAGACCCACAAAGACCAGATGGCTTAAGCTCACCCTCTATACCTCTAATCCATCATGGGGGTTCTTGTTACCTTATATTCATCTGATAATTATTTCTGCATTTTCCCAGACTTTCCTGACATTTCACCTCCTCACGTGATTTAAGTTAGTCCGGCAACAAAGAAGCATGAAGACGTAATGAAGTAAGAAGCACTGGAGAATGGCCCAGCCCCTCACATATGGGGTGCAGGGTACTCACAGATTTGCTGTCATCATTGTTCGACGTTGGGTCCTTGTAGTTGGGGCCAGGCAACGCAGGGAAGTCCTCATTGTGGATGGAAAAGTCTTGGGACTGCTCGTTCGACGGTTTTGTGACCATACCAACTGGAAGATGAAGAGTTTTATCTAAGGACCGTGGGCAAGGATTGGGGCCAGGCCGTAGAAACCCTCCCAAATTCTTTCCGACCAGTGACAGGTCATCTGGGAGTTTGGATCCAGCGTGTTGCTTTAGCAGAATGAAAAGACTGGTGATGAAACAAATTCACACAGCAATTTAGACACTAAGAGAGGCCAGATAAAGAGCTACTGTCACATTAGAGGCACAGAGTTAGCGGCAGTTAGGGCCTGCTGCCGTCTGAAATGGCCGAGGAGTGAGGACTGGGAGGACTGGGAGGACTGGGGGCGATATGAGGATCCAGGCCCGCCTCACACACCATAAGGAGCTCTCCCAGCCAGCGGGTTGAGTAACGGCGTCGGGTTGCCACTGCCTTCCCTTCGACTTCTGTCCGCCAGCGCCGGGAAGTCCGAGAGGTCCAGGCCCGTCACGTTTTCACTACCGTCTGTAACGGCGGGGAAAATGTTAGGGTACGGGACATATATATCACACACAAACCAAATCGACTCAGATGTGACCAACTGATACCTGGTTGTACTAACTCTAAACTAGGGCAGCATGCATAGAGCAGAGGGCAGCTCAGGGTCACTGAATCAGCATCTCTGCAGGTTTGCCCATGCAGGTAGCAGGCTGACGTGTGTCACAGGTCCACCACAACCAGCCTACTTCCAGCTGAGACCACGCGACCTTCTTAAATGAGCAGCAACAAGGAAAAAGGTAAGAAACCCTATTCTGAGCGGGAATACAAAGCGTGGAGACAAAGATTATAAAGCTAGACATCAAAGATGGGGGATGAGCAGAACATGCCCCTAAGGGCCAATGCACAGATGGGTGGACCGTTAGAGAAAGAGGCTGTGTGGAAGCTAACGCAGGTGTTTAGATGGATTCCTGGCTTGGGGATGACAGAAAGGAAGCACCATCAGGGTATGCCTGCTTTTAATGCATCCCCCATGATATACATTCCTGTAGCTGCAGACCCACAGAGTGACACGTGGACGTTTGCTCTATTCACAGCTGTGCAACCAAATCCTACGGCATCATCATGCATTTAAATCCAACATTTTCTAACGGTTATTTGCTATAGTTGACTGGGATGCGCATTAAAACTATTTAAAATAAGTGTGTTAAATTAGGTTAAATTCATTCACCTTTATTAGGATAAATTAGCCAGTTAGTCAATTGCTCAAGAGTACTATTGTTACATTTCCAAAACTTTTTAAATGCTTTTTCAACATTGTTCATGAAAAAACCCCAAACCTTCAAAACTGGAATTACGGTGTAAATTTAATCAGCAGCAATCAAGCCTGATTGGACATTCATGCAGAAGAAAAGCCAGCTCACTTTGGGGTCCTTCAAGAGTGTGCCCAAGAACCCCAAAGGGGGCACAGAAGCTGCTTTTCCCACCACAGTGGGGGTGCGCTCACCTGTCCCGTTGAAGATGTTGCTCGATAATGAGTTGTTCATCCCAAATCCCTGATTCCTGTTCATTCCGAACCCAGACATGCTGCAACAATGGACAAGAAGAGGTAGAATTAAGCGACACGGCATTCCCGACAAGGCCAGAGAGGACGGAGCGTGATCCCGCGGTGGCTCTGGATAATGACTGCACTCAGTGATTGCTTCGAGCAGTCTCCGACAGGTGCATGCTGGGAAGGAGGCGGCCCTCACCCACCTGTTGATGGTGAAGGGCTGTCTGGAAGGCTGCTGCTTTGGCATGCAGATGATGCTGGGCGAGCTCCTGTTGGGGCTGCCCAGCCCCGAGCTGCCCATGCTGCTGGTCCTTCCCGTCATGGCCATGCCTTGGCTCACCTGAGAGTGATTCATCATGTTCCTCGTGTTCATGGGGAGGATGCCCCTGGAAAAAGCCGGCGGGAGGGCGGGCTCAGGGTCAGGGTGAGGGTTAGGATCAGGATGGCCGAGCGCCCTAAGGCACCAGGCTCGAGAATAACTGCTGTCATAGTGTTCTGGAGGCATGGGCCCGACCCCCAATGGCGCTTTGGATAAAAGTGTCTGTAGATAAGTGGGACGTGAGGGAGGGCAGCGGCGGACCTGCTGGGCGAGGGCGGCGTGTGCAGGGAGAGGGTGGGCACGGCCGTGGTAGGGGGGACATGGCCCGGCAGCTGATTCCCCTGCGTCATGCTCCGGCTCAGCTGAGGGTTGTTGCTGCTCATGCTTCTCATGGGGAAGCTGAGGGCACCTGAGGAGGGGGGGGGGTGGACACTCAGCCGGGGGTCCCCGCTCAGCCGGCAAACGAGACGCTGCCCGGCGGCAGGACACCACGTTCTGGCCGCACGTCGCCGTGAGCCGCTCTCCTTCCCCAGGCACGCCTGTCTTATGCCCCTCTGTCAGTAAGCCCCGTGATTACAGTACCGCCACTCCAGCTGTAATCAAGCCTCCCTAATCAGTGCAGGAGCACTACAGCTGACTAAGGGCCTGCTGACTACTGCAGGAGTACGCGGTAAGGAAGAGCACCCTGATGCCCGGAGGGCCGGCAGGCACACACCACGACCTGCCTCGCATCCACGTCCCGGGTTTCTGTTAGCGGGAGGCACAAGGCAGGCATCCACGTGGCATTCAGAGACCCTGCTTCGAGGGGGGGGTTTTGATGTAACTATGGAAATAGCCCACACAAGTGCTTTCACCCACCAGTCCCTGAGGCGCATAAAATAATGACCATATAAGAGGAGGACATTTCTAACCACTGCGGAAGAAGGACCTGAAAGCCAGTCTCGTCTGTACGGGAGCCCCCGTGAAGAATCTCTACTAACTGGGATTTAGGCCTGATGGGCCCCATGGGACGATGGCTACCGGTTGCCAGACCCAAGCCAGCGGGAGACGGCCACAAAGAGCGGCTCTTACTTTGCTGTCCGTATAAACTTGCACCAAGCTGGGACAGTTGACCCGACGACGAAGGCGATGGAGACGCCAGCATCTGGAAGAGAGTGGTAGATGAGAGAAGCGTGAGCAGGCTTTCAGTGACACGTCATGCAACACCTGGAGCTGTGCCCGTGGGACCCACATGAGCAGACGGCGCGGCAGAGTGCCGGTAATCGAGGGGAAATGGAAGCAAAAGCCACAACAGCAGAAATGCAGCGGGAAAACGAAGCAGTGTCAGTGTGAGCCCGGCTACAGGAGGATGACAGGCACCAGGCAACGGAAGAGCAGGAAGGTTTTCAAAAACAGAGAAACCTGCAGGACAATAAACCATAAACACCAACACAAGTTAGCCAAGAGCTGTCTCTCTTTAAACTCCTGCCTACAGATTTATTCAGAGGCTATTGCATCTGTGAGCCCACTCAGCTCGACGCACGGACAGGAGAGGGCATGTAACTGTCACAACTCTGTCCTTTCAGCTTCCAGAACCAGGACAACACTCTAAAAAAGAGTCTCTGCAAAGTGTGAAACCAGCCAAAACTGCACGGTAGACTAAACTACAGCCTGAACGCAGGGTGAGGCTCCACGCCAAACTCCATGGGGCCCATCTGCCCCTCTCCTCCCAGAGAGCAAAACCACAGCTTGCAAGACTTGAGTTCCTGAAGACAGCGTTTCTCTGGTGCTGCACAGAAATGAGAGACCTGACATGGCCGGAGGCACACCTTGTGGGCTTAGCAACAGTCTCAGATACCAAAATCTGCTGGCAGGTAATCCCAGGACGTCACCTACTGGTGTCCCAGTCTGCGCATAAAATAGCAGAGGTTCAGGAGGTCCACTTCGAAATGTCGAAAGAGACAGGAAGTGACACGCCATCTACAGCGGTCACATGACATGAGACCACCTTCAGACAGCAGCTGTGTGAAACAAAGCTCCTGGTCCAAGAAAAGCCAAGGACAAGCGATACATCTCTAGGTTCACATTTACCCCATGGCCCTCACCAAAACAGGCTGGGCACTGCCCTGCATTTACCACAACTATAAGCTGCCATAGCAACATGGGTATGGCAAGCTGTAAATGTCACACCACACTGAGGTTACACCAGGCGGCAACTGAAGACGACTGAGGCCTCCTTCCTTGCACAACTGTCATCACGAGAGCAGGTGGCAAGGACAGTAAACACCTTAAGAAGATGCAGCAGAGAACCAGAACTATGAGCTTCCGGTTTCAGGCAGAGGACCAAGGTGGTGAGGCAGACACTGATGATCAGGCCACATTCACAGCATCCCGCTGCTCCATGACGGCCAGGTAGGGCTAATTAAATGTGGTTTTTATTCAGGCTTCACAGGAACAGTCATAGTTCAGTAAGACAGCAGGCTCGTTAGTGTATTTCGTTAGGTCTCGGTCGATTGGCTGATGAGCGGGGGAGGGGTGCTCTAGGCCCTTTCATTAATTACACATGCAAGTCAGACTTGAGAAGCCCAGAAACCAGGATCGATCCACCGGTTGATAGGGAGGAGGTTTCCTTTTAGGAGGCCTTGGGAATGGAGGCAGGCTGGCCACCAACGCCTGTCGTACGATGCCACGGTGATCACGGCGTGACAGGAAATGGGGGGCATGCGAGACATTTTGGGGTCGTGACCCAGTGCCTGTCCCGGGTCAGATCTGCAGCCCCTGTGGGACCCCTCAGTCCCTCCCCCGTTATGAAAAACCAGCACGCTCGCAGGATAACGGCACCAGACCAGACTGCCTCCGATATGGGGCCTTCGGACCCTTACATCTCATTGATTGACATGCCTCCCGGTGCCCATGATTACACACCCAAGAAATCACTGTCTGGATGTGCTCCCGTCGTTTCCAAGAAATTTAATTTAGCTTAAAAAGCCAGGGGTAATTTCAATCTAATGGAACTTCAGAAAATGAACTGCTCTGCATGGGGTCAAACGGAAATCATTATGATACAAGCAAATCAGCGAGACTTGCGTAGTAGGGAGCACAGCGCAGCCGGCGGGCACAGGGGGCACAGCGCAGCCGCCGGGAACAGAGGGCACAGCGCGGCTGCCGGGCATAGCACGGCCGGCGGGAACAGGGGGCACAGCATGGCTAGGGGGCACAACGTGGCCGGAGGGCACAGGGGGCACAGTGCGGCCGACGGGCACAGCATGGCTAGGGGGCATAGCGCGGCCGGCGGGCACAGGGGGCACAGCATGGCTAGGGGGCACAGCGCGGCCGGCGGGCACAGGGGGCACAGCGGGGCCGGCGGGAAGAGGGGGCACAGCGTGGCCGCCGGGCAAAGGGAACACAGCGCAGCCGCCGGGAACAGGGGGCACAGCATGGCTAGGGGGCACAGCGCGTCTCCAGCCCTGTTGTAGGCAGCTTCACCATGTCCACCTGGGTGACTATTTATCCAGGAAAGTGAGGTACTAATTAAAGGTTAGGCACTGCAGAGAGATGGGAAGGGGGGTGATTAGCAGGCAGCAGAGAGGTCCACTGAGGGAAAGCAGGTCACCTAAACAGAGCCAGACGAGCTGAGAGGAGACACCTTCAACAGCCTTGATTAAAAGGTTCTCTTGCACACAATTCTTCAACTAAGCTCAGGGCAGCCCAAATATGGGCGGGTGGCCATAAGCCCTCACGCTGCCCCCTGCAGGCCGGCACGGAGTCGTCTCTGGCAGCTTTGCCAGATGGCCGACCTAGACATCTATATCCATGGCGACAGCGTTTCTCCCCCAGAGGTACTTAGCTGGGCTATGAGAGGAGGCCAGACACACTCATGTGTGACCGGGCATCTGAGATCAAAGCTCAGTAGGCTTACAGGGGGATGGACACATTATTTAAAGAGAGGTGAAGCAATTCATTCTACAGTTATCCCTCATATAAAAGCTGTATAATCTAAACCGCCATACCTACGAGAGTTAAGTTAATCAAACCCATAGTGCGACGCACCCTGTGTGCACAGCAGGGAGCGTGCGGCCCCATAGTGCGACGTGCCTTGTGTGCACAGCAGGGAGTGTGCGGCCCCAAAGTGCGACGCGCCCTGTGTGCACAGCAGGGAGTGTGCGGCCCCAAAGTGCGACGCGCCCTGTGTGCACAGCAGGGAGTGTGCGGCCCCATAGTGCGACGTGCCTTGTGTGCACAGCAAGGAGTGTGCAGCCCCATAGTGTGACGCGCCCTGTGTGCACAGCAGGGAGTGTGCGGCCCCAAAGTGCAACGCGCCCTGTGTGCACAGCAGGGAGTGTGCGGCCCCATAGTGTGACGCGCCCTGTGTGCACAGCAGGGAGTGTGCAGCCCCATAGTGTGATGCGAAACTGTGTGCACAACAGGGAGTGTGCAGCCCCATAGTGCGACGTGCCTTGTGTGCACAGCAAGGAGTGTGCAGTCCCAAAGTGTGACGTGCCCTGTGTGCACAGCAAGGAGTGTGCAGCCCCAAAGTGCGATGTGCCCTGTGTGCACAGCAGGGATTGTGCAGCCCCATAGTGCGACGTGCCTTGTGAGCACAGCAAGAAGTGTGCAGCCCCAAAGTGTGACGCGCCCTGTGTGCACAGGAAGGAGTGTGCAGCCCCAAAGTGTCACGTGCCCTGTGTGCACAGCAGGGAGTGTGTAGCCCCAAAGTGTGACGTGCCCTGTGTGCACAGCAGGGAGTGTGCAGCCCCATAGTGTGACGTGCCCTGTGTGCACAGTGAGCAGACGCAGCACTCACAGACGAGGCTGCACACAGCCAGAGCTCCAAGCGGATACTGCAAAGCTTGCTGGCTTTGGTGACGGAAGAAGCCGCCCTGATGTCTATCAAAGCTAATGATCTTCAAAGCCTGTCTGACGAGGACAGGCTCCATGCATGTAGCTCCAAGATACCAGGTAAGTATAATTATATGAAAGAAGCTGTATAATAGCAGACAGTTCATCTTGTAGGAAACAAAATGTACATCTGATTATATCAGAATTCAAACCAATCAGCCTGCAACGTACATTCGGAAATCCCATATGCTGTCTTCCCATTAACAGTGGCCAAGATTAGCAGCTTAAGCATGCAAAACTTGTGCTTTCATGGTCTGTGAGAAGACTAATTTTGAAGTACCACTTATGAAACAGAGGGTGTCAACTTGCTTGTGGGGCAGGAGGACCTGCGTGAAAACAGCTGTACACAGAAGTCCTAACCACCAGTGAGAGTCAGAGCAGCAGCGAGATGATGGAGAGGTGGACTGCAAAGGGCAGAGCACGCCGGGACTTACGTCTTTCTCCGATCGATGTGGGAACATCGACTGTGAGCCGTAGTACATGCTTTCATCAGGGTAGTCGCTTTCGACCCCCTCTATAAACTTCTTTCTTGCACTAAACATGCTGTTTGTCACCTGCAAGAAGAAAGGGAGAAATGTTTCATTGGCTGCCAGTCAAGTCACGCAAATGGCTGAGGCCCCTCCCAGCAAAACTGCTACAAGTCATATAATGTCAGGGGGCTGCAGGCAGAGCAGAGGGCAGAGCAGAGCAGAAGGTAGAGCAGAGCAGAAGGCAGAGCAGAATGTAGAGCAGAGGCAGAGCAGAGCAGAAGGCAGAGGAGAGCAGAGGGCAGAGCAGAAGGCAGAGGAGAGCAGAGGGCAGAGCAGAATGTAGGGCAGAAGGTAAAGCAGAGGCAGAGCAGAGCAGAGGCAGAGCAGAAGGCAGTGCAGAGCAAAAGGTAGAGCAGAGGCAGAGCAGAAGGCAGAGTAGAGCAGAGGCAGAGCAGAAGGTAAAGCAGAAGGTAAAGCAGAAGGTAAAGCAGAAGGTAAAGCAGAGGCAGAGCAGAGGCAGAGCAGAAGGCAGAGCAGAAGGCAGAGCAGAAGGCAGAGCAGAGGGCAGAGCAGAGGCAGAGCAGAAGGCAGAGTAATGCAGAAGGTAGAGCAGAGCAGAAGGCAGAGTAGAGCAGAAGGTAGAGCAGAGGCAGAGCAGAGCGCAGAGCAGAGGGCCTGCTGTTAATTACCCCACATGCCAGTTAGAAAGAGGCAGCTTTATCTCCAGCGACACTGAACTACCAGAAGTCATGAACAGACCAACACTCAATGTGACGATCCATAGGTAATAGGAAGAAACCATTTCAGAGGGATTTTACTAGCTCTGGTGAGACATAACAGCCGTCAAAATGAGTATGTGTGTGTATATGTATGTGTATATATTTGGCTTTGAGGTGGCTCCGTTCGGCTTACCTGATGCTCTGCCACCACGAGCCACATGGAAATCCAGTGCTAGGCACCAAGTCTTAACCTTCTCAAATACTGACACCACCATTAGAAATGAAAACAAACAGGACTGATTTATAGGTATAAAAATGTTTCAAAGACTAGTCCAATTACCAGGCTGACTCGGCCTGCATGTTAATTATGCGTCAGGAGCCGGGTCTCTCAGATGAAGACCAGACCAGATTTCAGTAAACAGCAGAGGCAGAACCGTGAATTTACTGGTACTGGAGTGAAACGGCCAAACAGATGGTGGGTGTGAAGGAGCTACTGACACACGTGCAATTTCAGCTAGGTGAGATGAGTTGTGAAAGCCAGGACCAGAGAGAAATGGAAAATGGGGCCTGCTTAAGACGGGTCACAAAAAAAAGAATAACAGTGAGACCCCCCCCCCCGCCCCCATACTGCTGGCACACACACATTCGTTCCCTCACCATTCCCCAGAGGTCAAAAGCTCCAGCAAGCTATATTACCAATTATTTAGTGACCAGGCGTAACAAGACCATGAGTCAGACAAGTCGGCTCCCCGAATAAAAGCCGCAGCTGCCTTTAGCTTGACCAGACTGACAGCTAATGACTAGAGTGTGTTATTAAATGAGGTAACCTTATTGTTGGACAGCTCCATTCTAGCTCCCTGTACGGGACAGCAGCACCATACAGCTTCAACACTCATATTAAAAGCTGAGCACCCACCCGGCTCTCACCTGGATCAATGCTACGATTCCTTAACAAAGGTATCCCTTTGATCCACGTTTCGGTTTTGCCTGGCTTCGCAGGCGTACCAGCACGGTTCCTTTGTGGGAGACCACAAGAACGCTGTGGAAAAGCCTTTGTGCAGATTTTAATAATGACTAACAACTACAGCAAAGGAATAAGAATTTGTTCATTTTGACTCTCTCACACAGACATTCCCTTCAAAAAGGAGAGGACAATAACGCCCCCATTCCCCAGCCACCACAGGTCCATCTCAGGGCCCCTGGCCAGAAGGTACTCTCTTACCACACCAGGCTCTGTCTGCATGCAATGTACCCCAAAATATAGAAAGTAGCTGTCACTGTCATTCAACCTTAATTCATAATATTTTTAACACTATTCCCAGCAGAGCAGGATAAACACTGCTTATGTGTGAGCCCATCCCATAAAAACACGCTTGTGTTAGACCAGCTCTGCTCAATTTTCACTTGAGACACACTTACTCATTTTCAATAATTCAAGTGTCTTTGGTGCTCAGTACACTGACATCACACCACATAATCCTACGTTAAGGGAAACCCAAGCTTAGCCACAGAGGAGGACTGGCACATCTTCAGACACACTGCTGACTGCCCCGCAACATACGCCATAATGTTCATGCTTCACTGCAGCCAGATGCTGACGTCTGAACTTCAAGACCAGCTGTTCCCACACTCATTAAATTCAGCCTCATGTCCAAGACCTAAGTACCTCCAGACTAGCATCAGATGACCACTGAAAAAGTCCCAGGACTGAGGCAGTCTCCCGGGGTCTCCTGCCCTCTGCGGATCGCTTTAGCACTGAATGGGGCTCCACAACGGGGAAGGGCAGAGGGGATGGTAATGGAGTATGCGGGGGCAGACAATGAGGCCATCTGCACGGTGCGACGTGGACCTGAACGGAAAGCGAGCTCTGGGGACTCGGCGTGCCTCCGGGCCTCCCAGCAGGAAATTCAGGTCAGAGACCGGCACCATGCACGGACCGCATAACTATTCGGGATTCCTCACACAGCCTTAAACGAAGACAATCACAATGGTCTGCAAATGGCTCCCAGCATGGCCTTATGTGATGCTTTGCCTGGCAGCCCCTGTAAGCACGGGACAGCCAGTAAGCGAGCCCAGAGAGCTGCACTGCCTCTCAGCTCTCACTTGCAGCTTTTGGGGTGACACACATACCAATCTCCATTTCCTACCACCGCTTTCTTATTTCTTATAGCTAAATACAGAGCTGTGAAGGTTGACCAACATTTCCGCCAAAAGCTCGTTCATCATTTGGGACAGTCATGGGGGGAATAGGAGCTGACCCCCCATCGCTCCCTACAGCTGTTTATATCTTGCAGGTGTGGGGTCCCAGTGGGGTTCCCCAGGGCCGCTCTGTGCCGGCTACTGATGGCACGTGCACAGCAGCAGACTGAGCATTCCAGTCCTGCTGGCCACTGCTCTGCTGCCAATTTAAAGCTACCGACAGCATTTATGGGTATGGCTCCTCTCTGAACGCAGCCGACTCCTGCCAGACACAGATGAAAGACATCCCCATAGGGGCTTCTGATTAATTCCTATTTATGCCACACGGTACTCCTCAAAACGCACGGGTTGCACTCATGGGACAGGCTAAAGCAGTCTGACTACAGCCCGGATTCATGCTACATGACAATACTGATATCAATTTGGGTGCCACGCAACGGCCAGCTCTGGAGGATCCACAAGCAAGGCTTGTACCCGCAGCCAGGTCACATGACAGCCTGGATTTCAAGCTTAGCGGGCACAACGGCAAGATGACTGCAATGTGCTGACCCAGATCTCGCAGGAGAACAGAGGAACTCATCCCATGTCATAAAAGGAGGAGGAGGACCAACGTGATCATTTTGGTACAGGTGGAATGAAAAAAATAAGTAATAGGGCTTGGAAATTAAACAAATTTAATTTCAAATGACGATTTTGGCTTCTAATGACTATCAAAATAAAAAAGACTGCACCGCATTTTGTCTGTCAGCTCCCGTTTTGTCTAGTTATAAATCCAGCACATCCCTCTCACTCCTTTTTATGTTTTTCAGTGTTATTTAGAGTTCAAGGAAACGCACTGTGAAAAAGAACAGTAAATGCATGATTTCTAAAGTCAATGAGTAATCATGCTACATAATTTAGATTTTTGCTATAGTCAAACAACCCTACTAAGTCACTTCTATCACGTACATGAACCAAGTTTTCATCAATTCCCCTTGCTGGAGATACCAACCCGCCACCTCAGTATTGTCCTTAAATCCAGCAGCCCTAGTGTTAAAATCCAAGGAGGGCAGGAAATGTACCCAGAAGCAGGTCATGTTCCTGCACTGCAGGCACGTGCCAAGTTATCAGTGGAACACTGCCCAATCCCAAAGTTCCAGACCGAGGGTCCGAAGGACCAGGATAATCGTTTAATGCCATGGATGGGTTCTGGTGAAGATCCAAAACCAAAAGCCTTACAGAACATGAACCAACCATCAGCATTTGCCAAGAACAAGAATAAATAAAACCGCGAGCTCATGGTGGACGAAGATGCCAAGAATTCAGTGGTGTGTAAGCGGCCGATGCACATAGCTGTAGGGAGACCCCAGGCAGGGCCATGGACCTCACTGCCGATGAGTAGGACATCTTAGGGCTTACATGGAGCTCACACAGTCCCTTGTGTCACAGTGTCAAACACCATCAACAGTGAGAACACTTGGGGCTATAACTGATTTGTTCCCAGCCTTGAGGAAGGTTAATCAGAGGAGCTGTGAAAAGGCACTCGATAGGAGAGACGTGAAGGTGAGCTAATGTTACATTCCCGCTGATGGCCATAAGAGTTAGGAGACAGCAGGGGAGTGTGACACCACACACATGGTAGCCCAGCAGACGGCCGACTCTCCGTCAACACATTCACCAGACCTGGCACATGAACACAACCTCTGGCTCTGGTTTGCCCTTTCTTTCCGAGTGATGGTAACTTCAGCCATCCGCGCTAAATAGTCAGACATTTTTTTTTATCCACAAGATGCCCTCAATGATGTGGGTCATTCAAGATTTGCAAAAATTCAAGGAGATTTTTTTTACATGTGAAGAAATCTGCCTTTATTCATAAACAAACCAAATGAGCCACATCCTGTGTCTGGCCGGGCCGCCGGATGCAGGTCCTGCCACAGCATGCGGGGCCACCGGGATGCAGGTCCTGCCACAAAGGCAGGCTTGCGGGGGTGCTGAGCGGGGGGTCGTGTGCATGTGTCTGGCCAGGCCGCCGGCATGCAGGCCCTGCAACAAAGGCAGGCTTGCGGGGGTGCTGAGCAGGGGGGCGTGTGCATGCGTCTGGCTGGGCCGCCGGCATGCAGGTCCTGCCACAAAGGCAGGCTTACGGGGATGCTGAGTGGGGGGGCGTGTGCATGTGTCTGGCTGGGCCGCCAGCATGCAGGTTCTGCCACAAAGGCAGGCTTGTAGGGGTTCTGCACAAGCTTACCCAAGGATGCATCAACTGGCAGCAGAGAAAGGGGTTAGAGTGGAGAACTCCCCTCGCCCCCACAACACAGAACATGTCCTCCTCTTCTCCACCAAAGGCCTCCTTAATTTATTAGCCCCTGTACTGTCACTACAGAGCCCTCATACCACTAAAGCCTTGACCAGAGGTACAAGAGCAGCAGATGCACCAACTGCACTACTACCAGTTCCCACTCACCTACTGAGCACTCCTGGGAACCCCTTAGAAAGCACGCCTGTCCTGCACTTGATGACATCAGAGGGTGAATGTGTGACAGGGGCCTAAACAGAAGCAAATGAAGCACTTCGGAGGTCCCCACCAGCTTGCAATTAGTTAGAAATTATCCACAGCATGCTACTTACCAGCATCAGCTCTGAAAGAAAATGTTCCTTTGGTCGCATCGGCCATTAAGGACCCTGTGCGGGTCTAACTCAAAGGTCAGCCATTTCCTTTGCACCTGCCTGAAGGTGCGGCTTCCCATGATGCAGCCCAGCCCCCGCAGGATGGACACTCACAAACACAGGTCACTCTCAGGACAGCACCAGACCACAGGGCCTCCCTTCTCTGACCCCCACAGAAAATCAGATATTTACTACGCAAGTTTAAGTTCATCCCCTTGGCGTGGTGACAAAGAGCTTTAGACAAAAGAATGAGGGAGAGAGGTGGTCAGACAAATATGCATTAGCATGTGCCAGATGGCTCTGGACTTTCAACCAATGTTCCCGGAGAGGCCAGAAAAGCCAAAGCCAAAAGCGTGGGTGTCCATCGCAAGGCTATACACTCACCTAAAGGATTATTAGGAACACCATACTAATACGGTGTTTGACCCCCTTTCGCCTTCAGAACTGCC
>JAODKM010000058.1:32780582-32792014 GCA_026780845.1 Petrocephalus sullivani | reverse complement strand
GGGGGTGGTCATGGTCAGAGCCCCAAAGCTGACACAGTCAGTATCCTGAGAGCCTCAAGGATCACTTTACACACTCAATTATGTTTTGGGAATGCAGAACTCACCACAATGTGTGTGAGCCACAATGGGGATACTAATTTCATAATTCATATTATCTGCTGCTGCTCATTAAGATATTTTGTACAGAATAAATTTAAGCTGCAATAAACCAATACAAAATACTCAAAAGCATTTTGGTGTGGAAGCATAATATTTAGCTTACACTTCTGGGATTAGGTCAAGCAAATACCTCTTGAACACTAAAAGCTGTGTTTAAAAACACAGCATAAGGGGAGGGGCCACATTGCAAGCACGAGTCAGGTGACCACATCCATTTCAGCTGAACCACTCCCTCTCTCCTGTTCATGCCTAAGGGTACAGACTAAACCATTGTTCTCCTATTGTCCACTTGAACCTGACGCCTTTCCCTTCCAGATGTTAGAGCCATCAAAGACCTACCTAGTGTACTTTAATTGCCTTTGTTTTGATCCAGTACCAGGTCACGTAAGTCTTCAAATAGAAGAAGCTTTCCCCAATAGCATGTTGCATGGTGGCACATGCTGAAAGTCCCAACCTCATACGGTCTAGCAAAGTCCCTGACAGGATGGAGAAACACTGCCATTTTTTTTTATTTTAATGAAATGGGTTCCATCCCACCTCTGAGCACGAGGACCAAATGCTACAGTGGTAAGATGCTTTATAAAGGGAAATGGCAGAGGAATAATTCATATTACAGTACACTCCTGCAATGTTGGACAGCATCTTTTCATACATGTCAATAACCCATTTCAGTGACAGCATTCGTCTCAGATACGTAAATAAGTAGCTGCAGTGCTGTCTCTCCCAAAGTGTAACTACTAGCTAAGTCCCAGGGCAGGAGCCCCATGTCAAACTTTCATGTCCCACCAATAAGAAAGTATCTGCATCAAGCGGGGAACCAGAGAAAACAGCAGCATTTGTTTTCTGATGCCAGTCTTGGCTCTACATGCAAAGAGGACAACAAACACATCTGAGCCACACACAAGGCCCCTTTTCGGGTTTTCCTCTGAAAATGGCAAGTTGCCAAGCCTCACATCAATATGTAATATTACAACTGATGTTTTTGAAAAATTAATTTGCAAAAATATTAATAAAAAAAAATTTAAACAGACTTAAATTATTCTCAAACCAAGCCGATTATGTGAAATATCACTCCTAATGCACTTTTTTGGACAATAATCAGTAGTGTTTAAAACTGAAAATAAGTTTAAAAAAATCTGAAAGCTCATTTTAAACAAACAAAAAACACCTTGAGATCCTATACTACCTGGCATTTCTGACTTCTATTCCATACTATAATGACAGAACTGAAGGTATTAGCTGTATCACCAACTGAGACTTGGTTACTTTTATCTATGGAAAGTCAAACTACTCCCAACCTCGTCCGGCTTAAGACACCACCAAAACGGGCAGTAGTAATAACCAGAACACACGTGCAGGTGGAGGGAGGGCTTACAGGGGGTCAGTAACAATAGGCGGTGTGCGGTTTATCGCGGTATAGACGGGGGGGCTTTACACCGTGAATACCGGGCCGATATGCATGGGCGGTCATGTCAGCGCCCGGCCGTCTGCACTGCAGAGCACCGCGGGGTTAATGAGACCGGCACGGCAGAGGAAGGAAGGAGTCTCCCCCGAAAGTGCCTTATGAAAGAGAGCGGGCTCCGGCTCACCGGCACGTCCGAGGCGTGACAGTGAGTGACGGGACGGGACGCGGCTGCGCTCGCACCCCAGGCCCGATTTCGGCTTTTCGCGTTGTTACTCCTGCTGTGACCGGCCGGGGCAGCGCGAATAAGCGCGGTCACTCGCCGGGCACCGCGGCTGACAGCTGCCGAGTGACAGCAGCGGCGGCGGAGCGCCCTGGGGACCCTGCCGGCTGCGGAGCGCGGCCGCTCGGGGGTAACGACGCCGGCCAGTCCTGCCGTCACCGGACGCGTACAGGCGTCAGATCCGTGGGGGCCTGCCGCCGACAGCCCTCTTTAGGACCCTCCGCTTCTTCGGGAAACGGGACGCTGTTGGTCGGGCAGTAGGGACTGCGGCGGTCCGCCGGCTCCTGGTTCCCACAGCGCAGATGGACTGGCCGGCCCACCGTCGCCTGACTGGCCGGCCCTCCGCTGCGGGCTACGCCGTGTTTATACCTAATAACAGCTTCCGTCAGATCCCACCGTGCGCTACACGCGGCCTCCGACTCGAAGCTGCTGCGCCCAGAGCGGCTACGTTTCCCTCGCACTGAGGGAGCAAATCGGCGGCCGCTGGGTGAGCGCTGGCGGGCCGGGCCTGCTCGGGCCCAGCCTCCTCCCCTCGGACAAAAACCCAGCAGCGATAAAGACACCGTCTGTCTTCAGCCCCGCCATCCGACCCGGACACGGATGGCCGACTCCACCGCGGCTCCGGTTCTTACGGACGGCCATCCACCGGCGCAGCGAACCGAGAATTATTAAGGAGAAAATCATAAGAAGAAGAAGGAAAAACTCACCGCATTAATTTCTCTTCCCCTCGCAGATCCAAGATGGCGGCGTATTCCGGCGGGGGATGCTGGGTAATGACCTTTAACCTCCGACCCCTTCGTGATCTCGGAAACATGGCTGCCGTTGCTATTAGCTACCGCGCATCATACCTGTCAAACGTCTCCTGCCGCTATCACGGACATACTACTACATACATAACGTTTTGATATAATTTAAATGAAAACAACGTGTTGGTGGCTACATGACCGCTCAGCGTCCGTGCTGTTTCTAGCACCACATCTAGATATATCGATCGTCATTTTTAACATAGCACCATAATAAATATGATTGTGGAGTCGTTATATATATACGAATCATATATATGAACTGATCGGTTAATTATTCGTCTATATACAGGTAGATCGGATCTGCGTACAACCAGTCAGCTTACCCCGTATTAACGGTGCGTGTTGACATATGGCTGTCCGTCTTGTCATTTATCGCTGCTTTAATTCCCATGCAAACAGACACTATAACGTATTTTATGTTTCTTCAGTGGCATTGAAATAAATGTTCCTTAAAGCTGCCGCGGACGTATCTGCGTATCGTGTGAAACGGAAAATGCGGAGATGGACGGTCACAGATGCCGGTCGCAGGTGTATGCCTGGCTGCTGATTCTTTAAAGTCTTTGTAAAGATATGAATGGTGTAAATGCAATACTACAATAAATACTACAAAATACAATAAATAAACACAATATAGTAGTAATGCTATAATAAAATCTGTTTTTTATTTCTATATTTATTAATTTGGCAAACGTACACACATGAAAAATAAAAAACCACAAAAGAGCTGAGTACCTTCTGAGAACATCTCATACAGTTTAGGACTGCGCCATTATTTAGCAACAAATAATATGTAAGTAAAGATATATGTTCATGTTTTTTACTACATTTTCATAATTTCTTTTTGCTATTCTTCAAACATCACACAGGTTATTATTTTGATTATAAAAACTGCATGGTTGGGATAGGCTTAACAAACTACAAAAACTGATTAAGAGATTGTAATTAATAGTATACATCTCTCAAATCAATTTATTTTTAAATAGCGCCTTTCAGAGTCATCCCAAGGAGCTTTACATGGGTGTGCTGTGATAAATTACAACATAATTAAGAGAGAATAGTACAAAAAAGACAAAGAAATGATAGAACGCAAGCCAGCATTTCTCATAAAAATGTCATTTTCTCTTTCTGTTATTTGACTTAATATTCATTCCCTTTGTTTTACTGTCTTATGTGTGGCCATAATAGTACATGTTTTACTCCAGTTTCCCCAAATCACTACACACTATGTATATCATTTAAGGATGAAGTAAGGACCATGGGTACCAGTTCAAAACATAGTCATGGGAGAACTCGTTAAAACTTACTGTGGGTGGAATCACTGTTGAAGGTCAACATATTTAAGCTAGGGACCAATAAAATGATTAATAGCAAAGGTGAAACCATTCCAGGAGTTTGCATGGTAATCCCACACTGTGAGTTTGAAAGCCACGTTTCTCCAAATTCTGTGAAAATCTCTTTGTATCTTTCCATATCAATAGCATTGCAGTCCTAAGAAAGCTTTGCTTTGACACCAATACGTTGTACTGCCATAGACACATTGGATGGATGGTTGAATAATGTGTAGGTGGGAGGAGAATACAGTGAGGAAGTGAATGTGGACTATGGATGACCTAAACAGGAACTGAGGATAAGCATATGATTATGGATTTGGGGATCTCCTGTAATTACACCTCACATCAGTCACCCTCCAATGTAGAGTGCAGATGAATGTTTACCCTTAGTTGTCTGCTATTCTGCAGATGGAACTGAAGAGCTGTCATGCATCCACATGACCCATAAATAATTGATAACCTTCTGTTTCCCGAGGGCAGACTGTTAGGTGACGTAAGCCCCGAGAGAGTAGGGAACAGGGGAGCCACTGGGCCGAGTTTGGGCCAGACACACTGGGAGTAACCTAGGGAATGCACCTTCCGAACAGGGTCTGCATTCATAGAAATGCATGGTGTGTCGAACATCATCTTATAGTCTAACACACAGAGTACACAGGGCCCGCCCCACTTACTGCACACACATGAATGCATTTCTGCCCACCAACTCCATCTATCCTACTTTACACATTACATTTGTAACATTTCAGTACTCATTGCATTTCCTACCTCTTTAACATTCATATACTTATTAATAGAATATTGTTTTGCAGTGTTTTGTGGTCTTTTTGCTTCTTTGTGCTTGCTTTTATTACTCGTTGTACAAAGTGCTGTTTTTTGTATGGAGCACTACCGTATGACCACTGGTTCACATCAATAACATCACCTCAATGTGCTTTACAAATATAATGAGTAACAGCCTTCCCATTGGCCCATACACTGTTTAATTAGCATATTGCACTCTTCAGTACTTAGTGTTTCTGTCTCTGGAGGGTCTGCATTCATTGAAGTGTTTAGCGGCAATAGTATAAAGATGACAATCTCCATTTTCCCGAGTACAATGAATTTCCTCCACAAAACGTGATTTCCTCAGTTTCTGAGAATCAGGCTTGTACTGGAATGTTATGCAGAGGAACATTTTGTTCTTAATTAGCATTTCTTTTGCCTCCCCTTACAGCATTGCAGACAGGAGCAGAAGGCCCACCCAACAGCACACTGGGCCTCACCCCCATTTTCTGCCCAATCCGAGTTTTTTGTTCATAAGTTCCGCCCCATGTTTCATCCACTGGCCTTTTTCTTCTTCTTTCGGCGTGTGTGTGCGATTGATTGGATTGGCTGGCAGTATATGTGCATGGGAAAAGTTTTATAGAAGCTGAACACCCATGGCCTATAGAGACAGAAACAAATGATCGGAGCAGTCAGAAAGCAAATGATTCACTGAGACTGAGAGCACATTAGATGCCAGCACACATGGAGTGTGCCCCACATACTTGTTGATGCGCTGGCTGAAGCCCACGGAACACAAGCTTCTCCATTTCCGCCGGTTTTCCTCCTGACGTACCAGCTCTAGAAATTCCTGCTGCTCCTTCTCCCTGCACAGCCTCTCCTGCAGCTCCTGTTCGATGCGCACCAGCTGTGCAGATGGAGCAGACGGGTCAGCTTTGACCCCCCCAGCCAGTGTGAGCCCATGGACCAGGATCTCAGCCAATATCTACAATTCATGCTCTTATCTGTTTGTTTGTACGTTTGTTTGGTTTTATCCACAATTCATGCTCTTATCTGGTTGTTTGTACTTTTGTTTGTTTGGTTTTATCCACAATTCATGCTCTTATCTGTTTGTTTGTTCTTAAATTATGTTTCTACAAGTGTATATAATCAAACTGAGCTCAAAGTAAAAAAACGATTGTAGCCAACTTGCTCAGGCTATACAATGTTTTGATGCTGGAGTTGATTAATTGCAGACTAGTTTAGTTTGGTGTGCAGGATCTTGGTGGCATTTCTAATCATCTCGTGTTGGTGCGCTGAAAGAAGGGCCAAAGCACAGCTCAGGACATTTAGGAGCAAAGTGCCATTCAGATCAGACTTTGGATGCCCTCAGCATAGACAGGAAGTAGCTGTTGAGCTTAGCAGCAGTCTGGGCTTACCCCATCCCACCCCACCCCCTACCTGTCTCGTGAAAACTTCAGCTAGCTGAACATGTGGGACACATTCAGTTTTACCTGCAGCACCTGGGTTCAGTTATGGTTGGCTAAGAAAACTTAGAGGGAGTGACCTGGACCGGGGTGAGGGCTGTGAACTACACAGTGGGGATGTTCCCTCTAGAGGATCATGATATAAATGAAAACACAGAACATCCAGTGCCATCCCAAAACCACCTCTCAGGTAGTACACAGCAACATCTTTTATGTTAAAGGTACATCCCTCCAGACATCTGTCAAGCATTGCAATTATTAGGCCCCCTGTTGGCCACAAACAGTCACTACACTAAATACTAAATAAATGTAGTCCTTTTTGGGAGATGCAGAAGCAGCATGTTTTGCAAACGAACTAGCTAGCTATGGTTTTCTGACTGCTAGCTCTTTATTTAATTTTTGGAACATTTGCGGGGGGGTGGGGACCCCTTAACCCATACAGACTCACCTCAGCCAACAGGCACGTACCCTCCTGACCTCTATGCTCGTCATGGATGGGGAGGGCGGCTCGCTCCCGTCTCTCCTTCGCCTGGCCCCGTGGGGTGGTTATGGGTGGGAAGAGGCATCGCCTGTGAGGGAGAGCGCTTATCGATTTTTCACTTGCTCGGGCCTCCATGCAGATCTACATGCAAAGAAATCCACCCAGAATGATCCAGTCATAATGATCTACTAGGCTGATTGCTATTGATAGGTTTTGGTTGAGTTGAGGCTCCCAGCAAGCATAACCAAACATTTTTGCAGAAATAATATTCTGGATTGGTGGCCCACCCTGGGTTATATGTCTATTATAGATAGATAGATGGATAGATGGATAGATGGATGGATGGATGGATAGATAGATAGATAGACGGATGGATGGATGGATAGATAGACAGATAGCTAGATGAATGGATGGATGGATAGATAGATAGGTTAGATAGATAATATACAATATTAATACTATGACATATCACTGTCGTTTCTGCCCTGTACTTTCTGTTTCTATCGCATCCCTCTGAAGAGAGCTTCGCCTGATCTCAGCTGGTCACACAAGCAGATAGGAGACACCTGACCAGGTGTACCAAGGCCCAAGCTCGTGCAGAGTGACTTTGTTTCTGTCCAAACATGGCCCTAGCTTTGGGCTCAGGTTACTTCCTGGAAGGGCTACAGGCCACCAGTCTCTCTGGATCGATGTTATTTAGGAGTTGCTCTGAGCAGAGTGCTATCTCGTCTGAGATTACACAGATCAAGAAGGCCCATGCATTGTACTGCAGACGTGTTCCATGGAGCTGATGTTTCCTTTCCGGTAGCGGATACCCGTCTCGCTGACGTTAACAAATTTCCAGGGGATGCACAATAGACCGGCACTGTTAGACACCTGGTCACATGTCTGTAATCATATATATCGAATAACCCCACTCTTACCATGCTGAACTAAACTGAAATGCTTCCCTGTACAGCAAAATCCAAACTGACTATGACCTTCAAACAAGAAAACATTCCTGAAACCATTTAAGCTTTATCTGTTCTCTGTAAATTGCAGAAAGTACTCGTGCTGATACCTCACTGATATACTGCTGTAATATGAGGTTCATGCTGGTTTGTTAATGAATGCAATTCCATGAGTTTCTAATGCTGTCATTTAGGAGATGAACTCTGTAATTTACAAGACGACCTGATAAAAGAACAGCCTGCCCCACAATTACTTGCCTCAACCTAGACGAAGGGCATTGAAGTTATTCTTTTTTATTGTGCTTTTTATGGGAACCTATTTCAGCCTGAGATGGTAGTGGCAGAGAGAGGAGACTGTGGGAGGTGAGCTAGGGTGATGTCATCTCTGGGTATTTGTAGCTAAATATCTTCTGATCCACATAATATACTCTGTCCATGTTCAGAAGCTGCTCCCATCAGCCTCCTGTGGGACAGCTGAGCGACTGTCAGCCGCAGGAGATCAGCTCCAGGTCCATGGGCCACCAAGTGACAGCTGAAGCCATAGCTCTAGTAGAGGCCGTGGGCTTCTCAAGACAGCCTACGCATGTCTGCTCCATCGCATCACGACTGCAACTCACTTTGCGAAGGGTCCGTGTGTGAGCAGGAAGGCACAGATTCAAAGGGTGAGAAGGTCTGGTGAGATGGACACCTGGGCCTCACCTGGGCTCCTTCAGCTCCGGCTCCTCCTGGAGCTCCTGGATGAGGGAGAGGTGAGACCCTAATGTCCTGTCTGGAAGCTCTTGTCCACTGAACTACCAAGAATAGTAATAATCATCATTGACACTTGGTGACCACCAAAGAATCATTGAACAACAGAACAGATCTCACAAAATAGGATGTACCAAGATTTCCTCCTAACCATATATGCCAGGCATTATTTCATGAATTTTGATATTCCTTATCCAGATTATACTCTGAAGAATCATCAGTGGGCTTGCTTTGCGTTTGGTTCCAGTGACGATGCGGTGGAGGGAGGTTCAGTGTGTAAAAACCAAGCAACTAAGTGAAATAGTGAGCGTGATGCCCGAGAAAAAAGGACATCTGGCCCTATTCTTCTCTAGAGTTCTTATTAAAACCAAAGTTGCCCTTGTGCTGGGAGATGGCCCAGTAGGACATCACGCAGGCTTCTCAACGCTGTCGGCTATGCTCAGATCTGCCCGAGTTATATGATCACTGTCACGCTAGAACCCAACACCCGTCCCTCCGCAGGTGGTTTGAGGTTATTTACATCAGCCACTGCATTCAGGAGCCTGAGAGGAGCCCATGTAACATATGGAGCACCACAAAGCAGAAGCACAGAAGGCTGTCTGATTGTCCGTCGCCATTCAGCACAAGTATGAAAGAGATGTGTGACAAAAGTGCCTGCTAAATAAATAACTGCAGCCCAGAATGTTCTGGAAAAATAACACCGGGTAACTACATGTGCATCGCTTTGTATTCATCAAGTCTGACAGTTTCTGAATAAATGCACGATTAAATGCAACATAAATTCAATACAAAATTTATCTTTGGAAAAATCCAGACTTGATAAAATGCTATGATGTGAGGTCAAGTAAATCCATATTATCCATAGCTTACGTGCCATTGTGTCTGATTTAAATGATTATTACAACACAGCCTTCTAAGGACAGACTATGAACAAGACCTTTGAGTTTTCTCATTCACTATCGATACTATACATTAATTAGCATACATTCCATACACTAATTTTCTGTCACTGTTAACTATTATTCCACTTTCTTCTCATAATTTAGTTAATACACAAAATGATTACCATGAAATCCAACAACAACAATGCAGTCAGACACAAAAGCAAGTGAGTAATGGATCAGAGAGGCACAAGACAAGAACCAAACTGACAAGAAGAATCCAAATGAAAGCATGGGAATGCAAAACATCTGGGAACATCTGGGAATCGCATCCCACTCCACTTTCTTAGGGGTCTTCAAATTAAGAAGTGTAAGAGACTCACCTGAGCAACATTATGGTCGACCTTCATTGTCCTAAACTTGAGACAGGCTCTAGAAGCAGCCTACAGAGTAACACAAGCGAATACACTGGCAGAGGCAGGGGGATGCCTGTGTTCCAGAATAAGCCATGGATCTCCGGAGCAGTCGCGGGTTCTGCGGGATGCCAAATGCCTGGGCCCGGCTCTGCAGACCGCTTCAATAATGCAGCATGCCACTATCTACTGTTTCCCTTCGAGCCCCTCCAGGCGAATGGAAAGGCACCCTGTTCCTTCCTGAAGTCTTGCCTCTATGTCTCCATCAGTCCCTTAGTGTGCCGCTTCACTACCTGCCATCACTGGTCCACGCTGAGGGCGTCATAGGAACCTCGGCCTTCTAAGACATGTCGGAGCGCTTTTTGGTTCTGTTACATGCATCTGTTCCCTCCACCGAAGCATGTCGCCTCGGTCATTAATGTCTTCATTTTTCAAGCAGGGATGACTTGCAATTACCCCCGTCACCTGTGTATGTGAAGCACCAAGGTCATATTATGTTCTGAAATTAGTTAATTATACATGACGCCACTAATCCAACTTGTTTGGAAGACGAACATGATATCTCAGTGCCTTTGATTAGGAAGTTTAGCAAAACTCATTAGTACTCATGAGATTTAAAAAGAGCCGTAGAGTCAGCATTGAGAGTAGGAGTCAATATATGCGTGTGACAACCCAAAGTGACTTCAGAGAGTGCCTGTCCCCTACTCTTATTGGGTTCTGAATAGAGCGGTTGTCCTGGTGCCACACAATATGAAATGCAAGCCTGGCTGATAAGCAAAACAGAGGGAAAAACCATCCCGGGCTGGTTCGTAAGGTTACTGTGTCGGGATAATTATACTCATAAAATGCCTCATTTACTGATCCCTCCCCACAGGATCTCAGCAAAAAACAGGCACCAAGCCGCTAGGACAGGCCCAGGGAGGCCCTACGTCAAACTGCCACGTCTCTGAAGGATTTCACTGAAGAGTAGCCTGGGCTCTTTGGAGCCAGCTGCTTCCAATCAGCCCCGTGACTTGGCTTTCGGCCGGAGGTGTGATTTAGTGCGTCCTCTAGGCAAGGCGGAGCTTTTTGACAACGTCATAAAGACAGAGGCCTTGTTCATTCAGCATTTGACGGATATGTGGAAAATTGGAGTAGGGAGCAGAGTCCTAGTGCCAGACAAGACCACAGCGGAGCAAGCAACTTCCCAAGGAAGCAGGAGTCAGCCAAGGGCAGGCAGGCAGGCAGGCGAGTCTAGGCCGGAGGTCAGCATCTTAGACGACTCTGTTGAAGTGGCCGGTCAGTAAATTTTCAGGAGTATAAGAGCTCTGAGACAGCAAATCTCCGGTTCGAGAACACACTCCAAAATACTGTGCTGCCCACTGCTTAATTTATGGTAGGTTGCTGTCGGTTTTTAGAGATGCGTACTTCAGTCTCATTAGTGATGGAGGCCTTTTGTAGCTCAGTTGTTCAAATCCCAAGCTTGACAGTGTTATTTTGCTGTTAGGTTCTTGAGCAAGGCTCTTAACTCTTGACTGGCTAATCCTACTTTCAATGGCACGTTGCTTTGTATAAAGGTGTCTACTAAATAAATGAACCGTAACACTAAGAATATCCACTGTACAGATTAAGAAATAGACAAAAGCAGAATGGGGGGATTAGTCGCAGCCCGATGCACAATCCAGGATGGATGTGAGCAGGGGCGTTTCTAGGATTTTCATTTCAGGGGGGCTCAGCCCCCATAGATGTTTAACACATTTGGCTTGTTCAGA
>JAODKM010000058.1:32759344-32770438 GCA_026780845.1 Petrocephalus sullivani | reverse complement strand
CCTTTACAGGTATCAGCTGGCAGGCCTTCTGTGCCCAGGGGGTGGGCGCACTTTGGGCCCTCCCTCTCAGGCCGAAGGACAGGAGAGGAGCTCAGATGCCCTCGCCGGCATCTTCTAACGGAACCCCCCCCCCCCCCCAGAATCCCCCAGAAGACTTACACAAATATATCCATTCAAATTATTGCCATTGGCAGCTATAACTTCTCAAGATCGTATATTATTCTATCATATTTTATATCTCTCTCCTTCTGAAATCATATTTTACTCAGTCGTATTTTATCTCTTCTTTTGAAATCCTGTATTTTACAGTCAGACAACTCGTAGTATTCAGGTGCCACCCCAATGAAGTGCCAGAGGACTGATTTACAGTGTGTGGAGACGGGCAGGCAGGCAGGCAGAGCAGAGGACTAGCACCAGCAACCGGAACAGAAAAGTCATCCACAGATAGAGAGTTTTTACTCACAGAAACAAAACTGCGAGTCATTACGTCTGCAAACAAAGTATTTCCTTTTACCAAACCATATGGAAGTAGAGATCCGAATCTGACTGCTAAATGAGCACATGGCGGTGACTGCCCTCACCTCGATCCCTGATGCATGGCAGGGGGTGCTGAGCTTTGGGATCACACTGCCAGATGGATGTTTAGCGCCAGCGTAAATTGGTGAAGGACTTTTCAGCAGGATGTTCTGGTCCGGCCACAAAAAAACCTGAGCAGAAGCTCTGCCTGCATTTTGCCCTCTCCGTCCTGCGATACGCACACTGTTCGAAGGCCTTGAGTGAAGCTTTGGAGCTACATCTATAAATATGTCCCAGGGTAGAAGTGAGTCATGGTTTGTCCCTGAGGATACTTACGCATTCGTGCCGAAAAAGACCCCTGCTTCTTTATAGGTCCGCCAAACCACGCTCGTTCATTACGTGGGTGTCTGACATGCTTCAGACGACTCACCCAGAACGTTGTGTGGTGGAACGCAATGAAAGAGATTACGCAAGGCCTGTGAAGGTGTCGGGAGGGCAGGCGGCTGGAGGGAAGGCCATTCCAGCCAGAGGGTTTCGCTAAGGAAGCGTTAATCGTTTGGTAAGCGACAGAAAGTTAGGGAGCCGGGGACAGGGAACCACAGCTCGGGGGTTACGCAGGCCACACCACCTCTGCACAATTAGGAGGCTGCTCAGTGTGCCATAGATCACACTTTACGGAGAAACAGCAGAATGCACTTAAAGTGATTTCCTCGCTATGGGTCCACACCAAATTAGCGCTGATGGTTCTCTGAGGAACCGGCACCACCAAGGTTAAAGCTCCCTTGCGGTACATCTTTAGTGTGCTCTGGTGACTTCCAGACATGCTCGGACTTTCAGGGGCGGCTCACTTATAGCACAGGTCTTTTCAGATGAACAAAAGTGTGATAGAGAGTCACTCCTGCTGGGATGTCTCCAACAGCAAGGGGTGCACCCTACAGAGCTCCCAAAAAGGCATCTCATGCCTCAACACTGGCTGTGCTTACATTAAACCTCTCCATTAATTATAACCAAATTTGGCAATAGGGTGTGTTGCTTTAATGGATGCTATGTGAATAATACTGGCGCCCCGAGATTATGACCCATGCCTCGTACTTCAGCTTGGAGGGGGCATTCCATCAGTCAGCAGCTCTAGAAGAACGATCGATCATGTCCTCCGTAACCCTAACCCTAACCAAATTCTTTTTGCGGCTTGCTTCTTTTTAGACTCGCTACAAAAACCACCTCAAGCAGACATATGGCCTTTTTTTCAAAACTTTTGTCTTTCCATTAACAGTAAATTACTTTGCAACTTCAAAATGTGCAAAGTCCAGATTAATGGAAATGCTGCTGCTCCTCTGGGAACCAAACCAATGCGAACTGATAGATGAACAAACGTAGCAAACTGTGCTGGGTTCTGTGTGACTTTGGATAACGTCATCCTCTCACGGAAAAGTGATGGCAGTATGTCACTCACCCTCAGTCCCACCCTGGTTTGGATTGCTGCCATTTTTGTCGAACATTGTAGGTAAAAATTTGCAGTAATTATTTGCAAATGATTCAACCTCTCAAAAGTGGAGTTGAGAGTGAAAGGGGATCAGCTTTGGGATAATCTAGTTGCTGGGGACAGATTTAGGAATAAACTTTTAAACGATACGATAAAAATCAGTTCAGATTCATGAATTGTCATATTCTGTTCTCTGACAAAGTAAAAAAGAAAAAAAAACTGTCAAGGAAAAGATTCCGCTCTATTTTCAGCCATTTTTATTTCCGGAGCCAAGAGAAAATATTGTTGTATAGAAGAAAAATAAACATGAATTGGTTCAGAAGCGGTGGAAAGACACAGCAGAGACTCACGGGCCTGCCACGGCCTTGGGGGGGCAGCGCCGCTTATGCAGCAATTATTTATATAGTCCGTTTTATTTCCAGGGATCAAAAATCAGTGTCTCCCTAATGACGCCTTTCCAGAGTCAAGCTGTGGCTGTAAAACTAAACTGTGCTGGAGCGAATTCTGACATCGCGCTTTGCTCGGCCAGATTTCCTGTTTCAGCCATTTATAAAATGTATTTGTACTTATTCTATATATTATACTTCCATAGCTCCACGTGCATCTATAGCTCCTGTTCCAGCCGTTTCTTCCATTGATTTCATGTTCCCTCAAACATACGTCCTGCTGCAGCTCATATGTCAGTGTATTTGCCAGCCGTACCACCTGCACTTCAGAGCAGGTAATCTCTCTGAAGCTAAGCAGCTTTGGGCCTGGCCAGTACTTGGATGGGAGACCACCTAGGACATTGGGTTGCTGCTGGAAGAGGTGTTGGTGTGGTCCATCCTATGGTCTGTGTGGGTCCCAGTACAGTGATGGGGACACCGTGCTGTAAAACCATGACCTCAAACCGAGGTCCTCACTCTCTGAGGTCGTTCAAAAGAGTAGGGGTGGTACCCTGAATCCTTTGCTGAAATTGCCCACTGTGGCCCTACCACTTCTGGCCTCCTAATCATCTCATATATCTAATTGGTGAATTCTCTCCAGCCCCTTCACCACCTTAGCTACTGTGTGGTGAGCGTACTGGCACAGAATGGCTGCCGTCACATCACCAAGGTGGGGGCCACACAGAGGTGGCGGTCTATTGGTCCTGTAAAGGAAAAGTACTCGTTTTGTGGGTGCCAGCGTCTTGCTTTGTGCTGTCTGATACTGTTATATGTTACTGATGGCGCAAGTAAGAATTCCTGTGTGCTGATGTTTAAAAAGACACATAAAGGATCTTGAAGAGTCTGGAATCTTAATATATAATTATTAAATGCGTTGCCTTACAGAAAGTCAACGCTGTTTGTATAGTATTCTGTCTTTTATTTAAGTGAGGTTGTTACTGCATTTCGTTGTTAGTAATGTTCACCTCAGAAACAGGACGGGCTGCTTGTCACCAGTCTCTGGGAGGCACCTGAGGGATCCTGCTTCCACACGCACCGTCCGCTTCGGCACGGCTCAGCTCTGGGATTTTACGTCATTTTTGCTTAAACCCTTTGAGAGGCAGGGCTTTTCAGGAGCTCTGCATGTCATAATGCCAGTTCATAGTGGCGGCGGTGGTTTTAATGTGGCGTCAGTGAAACCTTAAACAAAACATTTTAATTCCATACTGCCATGTCACATGACACCTGCCTGTCGCTGTGATATGTCAAGGTGACCATTTACAGGTTGTTCCATAGTGTGAGCTTCTAAACGTACAAATGTTTCAGACTAAAAGTGCACAGTGACTGTCATGAGAGGGCAGAACTAGCAACTAAATATACGTTTAAGGCCAGATTTTTTCAGAGCATTATTGTTGTTTATGATGCTTGTTTCCAAGCCGAAACGGCCTTTATGGGGGGAGGGGGGGGCAGTAAAGAGGGGAGGTAAAAGCCCACACACAGGACCGTGATTTCCAGACTTCCTGGTGCCGATGTGATGTCAGATAAGACTAGTAGCCGCACAAATATCTCATGCCTTCCTGTCTGACCAGCTCAGTGCACCTTCCACATTTGATGCTGTCTAGCAGAAACATGCCGTAAGGTGACATTCGATTTGAGTTCCTGGGTATTTTTTCTGTTCGGAAGAGTTTGGCCCATAACGCCTCTGCACGCTCTCCAGGGGGCGATAGCTCTGAAAAAAAATTAAACGGTTTTTGCACCCATTTCCAAACGAAGGCCACGTGACGGAAAAAAGCCCCGCTGTTTTATTTAGCTGTCTGGGAATACTTAATTTATGTTGGCACACGTGCTTGAAAGGAATGCGGGGCGCAATCGTGTCGTGTGTGTAGCGTGGCATTAAGCAGTGCCCAGAGTTACTACCCGGTGAGCTAGGTCTCTTCCACTGTGAGTTAAATCAGCAGCAAAAGTACCAATGATTAAATGCACGGGGGTATTTATTATTTATTATTAAACATGACCACAAGTGATGCTAAAAAGAGAGGATTATTTTATTTGTTTACTGAAGTTTTTGTCCAGATTTGCAGAAGAATGTATATTCACGCCCAAGAATGAGACTTTCACCTGGAATTCCTGGAAGTCACGTGTAAACAGATGAACACCTGGAAATGTCACAGACAGAGAAGAGGCTGGCCTGCAGTGTGCTCATTAATGCCCCTTGATGTTTGGAAAGAAGCACGTTGCAATGGGTGGGGAATGATTACGGTGCAGGTTTTGCTTACGCTGTTATCAGCAGATCGCTAAACAAAAGCCTTCTTGTTTACGAGATGCACTTAATTTCATCATCCCAGATCCATGATTTAGACGTTTCCACCCTCTAGTCTCTCTCTGTGAACTTCAGGCCAAAATGCTTCAACAGCCCACAAAGTTTGCTTTCTGTCTAAATGACAGCCGAGGTGGGGCCATCAGCTGCTCGATGAGACTTTTCATTACCTGGTGACAGAAGGAAAGTCAATCAAGCTCAGCACACATCAGGCTTAACAGGAGCGATCATTCCCAAAAACGTCTAACACGCTTAAGTTATAGACTACAAACTGTGCGGCGTCTTGGTGGAGAAGCGGGGAATTTTTCCCTCACATTGTCACTCAAAAGTTAAGTAAAGTTAATAAAAACTCAGGAGCAGAAAAACAGACAGGAAAAAGTCAGAGTCACAAGCAGGGGTGAGTTTTTTTAATTTTTAAGTCATCAGGTTGTCCTGTGTGTGTGTGTGTGTGTGTGGGGGGGGGGTTACACAGAACAATTTAGGGGGATGGGGGGGTACACTCTCAAAGGGGGTGGCTTCCTCATTTTTTTCCCACAAAGGAAGATGGCGTCCCATACCATGAGAACTTGAGCCCTGGGGACAATAGTTAAGATTTTGGGTGGAAGAGGGGGTCAGGCCAGCCATTACGTTTAGCGTAGAGTTATTTACGTAGAGTTGTTTACGTAGAGTCGCTATTGACCTTGTGACTAATCAATGCTCGGTTGGGCCACTGCCACATAACATTTCAATCAGGCACGAGGTGGTAAAGGCCCAGGTTCAAGTCGGCCAGAGACCATATCATAAGTGGGAGGCCTGAAGAGATATGTGCCTTGGCGAGCAAGGAGGAGCAAGAGCAGGAGCAAGAGGATGGGAGGAGCAAGAGGAGAAGGAGGAGCAAGATGAGGGGAGGAGCAGGAGCAAGATGATGGGAGGAGCAAAAGGAGAAGGAGGAGCAAGATGAGGGGGAGGAGCAAGAGCAGGAGCAAGATGGGGGGAGGAGCAAGAGGAGAAGGAGGAGCAAGATGAGGGTGAGGAGCAAGAGCAGGAGCAAGATGATGGGAGGAGCAAGAGGAGAAGGAGGAGCAAGAGGAGGAAGAGGAGGACAACGACAAGTGGAGGATGTCTGGTTTTATTTAACCAAAAGTCTCTAGGCCAGAAAGATGTAACATATGGGCGAAACAAATAGCACTCTAATTATGTCAAAGGAGTGCTCTGAGCCAAAGGGTTGGGCTGACACTGCCACCTACAGGGTATACCGAGGTGGCCACTGGGGCCCACAGCTGCTCTTCTTCTTAATTGTGTTGAAATTGTGCTACATCATGGGTCTTTATCATGGCCTGGTGGACAACATGGCGATTAAGCACATGGACTTACAAGGGAAAGGTTGTTTGAGTCCTGGAAGGAGATCCGCATTGAGTTGTTCCCTTGAGTGAGGCACTTAGCAGGAACTGGTAGAGCCAAATTAAATGTGTTTGCTTAATGGTTAAGCGTGGCAGACCGAGCCTTTCTGTTGCATGTTATTGTAGCTACTGAGTTCGTTTAAGGGGGTTTTGGTGACCCACACACCCATGGTTTTGTGGGCGTTCACAGATCCCACTCGTGACAAATCGTTTTTCTCTTGGTGCAGGCCTTCAAACGGACCAGGTGCTACTCCGTACAAATCGGGCCGACGGGGACATCCGTTGCAGATAAAGAGCAGCATTGTTTTCCGAGATCTCCTGGTTCCACAGCCCAGCCCGCCGCCCCTACAGCTGTGGTGGTATTAGGCTGAAGCTCGCCGGCCGTTTGTTCTGTGGGCTGCAGGCCCGCTTGCACATCGGTTCTGCCCACTCTGCTTTAGCCTTCGTGAGATCGGATTTTAATTTCCTCGACACCAGATACACTATCAAAGTGCCCTGTGCATGCATTCCTGTCCCAAGCCCTCAGCCAGGGGGCGGGGGGGTGTTCACCCTGGGAATCAGAGGCCCCGGGATCGTGCCCCTGTCTGCATCCTTTGCTAACAGCCTTGCCCCCGCCCCTGACCACTGGCATGTCTTGCCTCCTACCCCCATCAGGTTCCCCAGATCACCATGGTGATCATTATGACTGCCTTATTTTCCGGTCAGTAAGTTAGAGGAGAAGTGTCCTTCCAGCAACCGAATTTGGTTTTTCTGGAAGACAGAGCAGATGAGGAATGCTGACGTTTTGCTTCAGTATATATAGAGTGTACTGCAGGAAAATGGCATCTTCCGGGGTTATTATCCCCGGTACGGCCTGGGAGAAGCAGGAATGCCAACTCTATCCAGCTTCAGTCCACCATTTCGGTCTGCTCCGGCTGACTGCGCAGGTAAGCAGCGTAAAACAAACGGCTGTATCGCTGTCGCACACGCAGGATTTTAACTGGCGTATAATCCAGGTTTCCAGGATTCCTGCTCATTGTGTCAGAAGGGATACAGATGTTGCCGGCTGGCTTCCATGCGCTTCCCTGGCAAAGTGGGATGCGCAGTTGTTCAAAGTTTTTAGTGGGAGGCCCAGCGGAAGCGCTAATCCCATTTTTAACAGGGATTTATCTAGCCATCCGCCCCTGGGCGAGCGTGACAGTAAGGAACACACGGTAAGGCACATAGGCCCCCAGGTCCCACGGCGGGGATCGTAATCTTTCAGGAGAGGGGCCGCATTTTTGTGACATGCTTTCCATTACACCCCACCTTCCAGAAACACATCATTCCATGTCACCATACACACCGGAATCCTGTCTAGCTATCCTGCATGTTGGGATACATTCCCAGGCACTTGAATGTGCAGAATTTGCTTCTGCTCTGAATCTACTCTAATACAATGACAGAGTGTGTTCTGAAAAATCTGCAATGGATGGAGGCAGATTCAGCTTTGAACCATCTATGTAGGATCCCACACGGGGGGTATTCAAAACATACTAACTAAATTTCAGCGCTTCCTACTTCCTGTTTGGCCCCTTTTGTCCAATCAAATTCCTTCAAATTCAGACAGCCGAATTTATACATAAGTGTTAAACAGCAGATTCTAAACAATAATAATATTTAAGTATACTGCTGGTATACTCCAGGAATATCATTTTTAACATCCACCATCCATTTTCTGTACCTGCTTTTCCTATGCAGGGTAGTGAGGCCCATCCCAGAAGCTACTGGTGAAAGGGATCGCATCCAAATCAAATGTAATTCAGTATTATTAAAGGCCAGTCTCCTCAGTGCCAGTGGTGTGTGGCCCAGTGGGTTCCACTGGGCCTGTGATCGCAAGGTGACTGGATTAAATCCCAGGGTCAGCTTAGTGGTTTCACCAGTGGAGCCCTCAGCAAACCCCCTATTGCTGCAGGGATTTTCTCACCCTGTTTTCTCATTGGCTCAGGTAGAAGCATCAGCTAACTACATAAGTGAGAGCAGAGCTGATGTTGTGATTCTCCTGGGATGGAGAGGGCTGGTCCTGCAGCTGCCCCCCCAAATCCCTCCTCTCCCTCCCCTGGACAGGCTGAGATTGGTGCGGCAGCCGGAAGCTGCGTGGCCGCCGGAGATCACTGCCGCCTGTCACGGGGCATTAGCACAGGGAGCTGCTCTGCCACACGTGGGGATTAACTTTTGCTCGTCGCAGACAATAGATCATCGCTCTGTAATCCTCCCCCACTATTAACCCGCCCCCCCCATCTAATAACTATGCAAGTAAGCAAATTTTAAGGATCACTGGAATGCTGACATTCAGGAAAAGAGAATTTTGTTAACAAGGGTAATCAGCTTATTTTTATATCCTATCAGAACACAGAACGTTTAGAGCTGCAGATTGAAGGAAATATTCAAATGTGTACATGAAGAATAGCTTTGTGGTAACGACACACATTTCAGCTGTAATTCTGGCAAGAAATCAAAAACGAGCTTAGATGATTAGTATGAAGTGGGTGTGGACATCATTTCTGTGTTGCCTAGAGAACAATCCCCAGTCAGTCCCCAGAGTCAGACCCCTGAGACAGCCGGCCCATGCAATCTGTTTGTTGTTATGACTCCCTTTAACTGGAACACTAATGATTACCTTCCTAATATATTAACTGGGTTTTGGGAAAAGCAGTGAGGAGCTGATCAGTATCTGCTGACCTGCACCTGATTTTCCTCCATGTCTGTGAATCAGCCGTGCTGAGAAGCTCATCAGATGCCATCAGCATGGCTCCCCAGGCTGGCCGTGGAGCGTAGGGCAGTGTAGGGCAGTGCTCCTGTAGCCTCTGAAGCTAACTGACCGGCCAAGGTTCCGCCATGACGGACACTGGAAAGCGGGTGTGAGCTTCCCCGGGAGGTGCAGTTGAGCTTCAGTATCTGAGGTGTACCGGCCAACGGCTGCCTTCCTGGGCCCTCGGCAGAGGTAGCGAGCCCTTCGCCGGCGCTCTCTCTCCGTCGCTAGCTAGCTATCTTTCTGCCCGCTGCCTGCTTATCAGCTTAATGACTGCAATCAGAGAGAGCAGAGGCTGTTGTGGGGGGGTGGAGTGATGGAGATCAATCCGTGGGCCCCAGCCTAACCCTGGGGGCCCTCACCTTGTCCGGCCGTGACGAGGCGTGATTTCCATTGGACGTGCTGTGGCTGGGCCGGGGATTGGGAGAGAGCAGCCAGCAGAGGGTGGATGATTCTGAGAGGAGTTTTCCGAGGACCTCCTCACTGTCCTTGGCACAGCCAGTGAGTCCCAGCCGCGAGGACGCCGGCCAGCAGCGTGGATGGCATGCCAGGAGTGCCCTCAATAGGGCGAGCCACGTTCCAGCAGAGGGCGCTCTACACGCTGCGTGGGGGCCTGGCCTCTGATCATGTGCCAGCCATCGAGACCTTCCCTCCACCAAGGAGCCATTACTCATGTCACCGGTCACATGAGCCAAAGCAGGCCCTGGAAAGCCCAGGGGTCCCGCAAACCCTACCTGGGGACACAAGCCTTTTCCACAAGGGCAGCTCGCCCCAAATTCTGCACGAAAAAGGACTTTGGCCAGTAGGACTGAGAAAAAAATAAACAGAAAAGCACAGATTATAAATCCTGAGCGGCCCCGTTCCTTACCTGAGCCCTCCTCTGTCATGGTCCTGGGTGCTTAGCCGCACACCATTACATTCTCGCTGTTAGAAATAAGCTAGAAGTGCCACGTTGTGTGAAGCGGATAAGATAGGCCAGCCATGTTCCAGCTCCTGAAAGCAGGCGGAAATAATGCCCTGTGTAAGCCGGCTGTAATTAGCTCACCCAGAAGAGAACGCCTCCATTTCTAGGTGCCTGTCACTTTCTAAGTTATATGATACATTCTCACTAAAGCATAAGACAGCATTATGTTAAATGCAACAGTGCATACAATACAGAGATTTGCATAACCAAGAGACGACTCGACTCCAGGCTCAAAGTCAGCTGGAGCTCCAGACGAAGCGAATGTAAAGGCTGCTGAACTGCCAGGGGAGGTTATCCCCAATGTGCCCTAAAACACATGAAATCAGCTCGTTAGCCGTTAACGGGGCTCCGCCGTGTGCTTATAGCTGGCAATCGGGACGTGGGCCAAGCCCAGGAACGCCCGGACGAGGAGGACGATAGGGCGGAGGCCCGGTGTGGGAGGCAGACTGAGCTCAGACATTGGCACTGCAGTATAATGGATATACTCTTGGACCGAAAATGCAGCACTCGGCCTCTGCGGGCCCTGTAAGGGTCGACCAGCTGGGCGCCGTTCTCTAAGAGACCCCACCGGCAAGCACTTTAGCAGAGCCCGTCCTACATTAGTGCAGCCCGGCACATGACACGCAGGCAGCGAGAACAGGCCTTGCTACCAGAAGGCTGCTGGATTAAGTCCCAGGGGAGTGGCTGTTGAACACTTGTGTCTCCGTAGGGACGCTTTAAGGTTCTTTACTAAAACTGCACTTGTGAGGTTAAATAAATTCATCATGGCCTAATGGTTAGGGATGTGTGCTTGTGATGGGAATGTCTGAGCAGCAAGGCATTTAATCCACCCCTGTCAGAGGTACAACTAATAGACATTAATGAAGTCCAGCGTATAAGTAACCCCCTCCCAACTGCTTGGACACAAATTCAGTCAATTTGATTGATGATGATGACGGTGCTTATTCTGGGGTTTGGCCCCGGGACACCCGCAGGGGGACGGAGTAGCGCGCAGTAACAGGACACAGCATGTTTCAGCCCCGGGACACCAGCAGGGGGACGGAGTAGCGCGCGGTAACAGGACACGGCATGTTTAAGCCCCGAGACACCAGCAGGGGGACGGAGTAGCGCACGGTAACAGGACACGGCATGTTTAAGCCCCAGGACACCAGCAGGGGGACGGAATAGCGCGCGGTAACAGGACACGGCGTGTTTAAGCCCCGGGACAGCAACAGGGGGACGGAGTAGCGCGCGGTAACAGGACACGGCATGGTTAAGCCCC
>JAODKM010000058.1:32736285-32759244 GCA_026780845.1 Petrocephalus sullivani | reverse complement strand
TGAGACACCAGCAGGAGGACGGAGTAGCGCGCGCTAACAGGAAACGGCGTGTTTAAGCCCCGAGACACCAGCAGGGGGATGGAGTAGTGCACGGTAACAGGACATGGCGTGTTTAAGCCCCGGGACACCAGCAGGAGGACGGAATAGCGCGCGCTAACAGGAAACGGCGTGTTTAAGCCCCGAGACACCAGCAGGAGGACGGAGTAGCGCGCGCTAACAGGACACGGCGTGTTTCAGCCCCGGGACACCAGCAGGGGGACGGAGTAGCGCGCGCTAACAGGAAACGGCGTGTTTAAGCCCCGAGACACCAGCAGGAGAACGGAGTAGTGCATGGTAACAGGACACGGCGTGTTTCAGCCCCGGGACACCAGCAGGAGGACGGAGTAGTGCATGGTAACAGGACACAGCTTGTTTCAGCCCCGAGACACCAGCAGCGTGCAGTTCAGCTGAGGCAGTGCTTGACCTGCCCTGTAGAAGGTGCTGAGCTTCCTGATCCACCTCCCTGGAGATGCGACCACTCATCAGCTGAGGCTATGCTTGACCTGCCCTATAGAGGGTGCTACGCGTCCTGATCCACCTCCCTGGAGATGGGTTTCTGGCTCAGGACAGATGGTCAGGGATGTCAGGGTCCCTCCTGGGGCTACCTGACACTTTCCAATTGCATCAAAAAACTTGAAACTGTGGGTGTAATCAACTTTACAGGTCGTTCTTAGCATAAGTCAGATTTCGTGCACCTGCTGTGTAATTTTATGCAATCTTAGGATGGATTCACCACACATCCTCCGGGACATGACCCAGACATAGCACTGAACACCTGTTTCTTCATAGATCCGGTTAAGTCATTCCTGTGTTTGCCGCAGGTCCAGGTAAATCACTGCTGAGCATTTATAATGGAAGAATCTGACAGCTGTTTGCACTAAACTCCCCAGGAAAGGAAGCAGGATAGAGATTATGGTGGCCGGGCTTGGCCCCCCCCAGACGGAGCGGGGCTGCCTGAATCAGTCTGAGAGCTCAGTGAGGACAGTGTAGCCCCCTTTCAGTTTAACCCCACCGCCGCCCGACCCCACAGCCTGGCTGATTTCTCTCCCAAGTCTTAGCTATCTATCACACTATGCATTAAGGCATTTTCTGCACGTTTGTAGGACACGGCTGAGAAAGAAAAGGGGCCACTCTTGGACTCCCTGTCCAATGTGATGTATAACTTTATGTACTGATGGGCCCCTGTGCTAGCCCCCCCCTCGAATCTGCTGGGGTGCCCATGCACCCATTTCCCTTACATATACGGTCACTGTCCCCAAAGATGCCATGTCTTGCTTGAAGGTCACTTGGTTTTCCTGCATCAGAATCTCTCTGAGGGACTCAGTTGCTGCCAGTCACTGGCTCCCCCGTCTTCCTCATTAGCCCCCCAGCGGGTCTCTAAATGGGGGTCCAGCTTTTCATGTTGCGTCAGTCAGAGAGGCAGGAACAGCCTCCAGCGAGCCGCTAGCCCCCCGTGGGACGCCAGCCCCCCCTGCGGGATGCCACTCCGAGGCCCCCTCCACGCTCTCTGGATTCCCGACGCTCTGGACCAGGGATCGACTTGTGAGGTCGCCTCACCCCCTCTGACCCCCTGTTTTTATTAACAGTCTGGCAATTTCAAGTGCTGTAACTCATTAAAATAAGAACCCTATAATCTCATCATCTCACCACTAAATCTGTATTTCGGTACTTCTTCTACACTCTAAAAGCTGCACACACGAACACTCACATTTCCTTCCATGTTTTTCAGCGATTGTCTCCTTTCACAGCAAAAACTAATTAGTTCCCCCCTCGCAACTTGAATGAAACATTCCGGCATTCTGTTATCAAAGTCGCATGTTGTTTTTTATTGACCTACTTGGGCAACCTGTGCAATGTCACTGGATGGTAATAGATGACTGATTTGTACACCTCACACTCTCGAATAGTCAAATAGCAATAATTTGTTTCTCCTCTGATTCAGTTTGCAGAAAAGTGGCATCTCTGTAAGTATTTGGTAATCGTCCGTCGTAACCTGAGGTGGCTCCACGCAACCGAAAGACAAATGCAAAGCCAAGGGTATCGTTGGTGTCGTTTTAATCCACTCCTTGTTAGGGTTTACATGTGATACTTTCAGGGAAAAAAAACACTGGTTTAAGGTGAAACTAAGCATGACTTAATTTTGTGCAATTATGTCAAACTCTTTGGGTGTTCTTGGAACTGGTGGTTTTGGCATGAACGAGGCAGGGGTTCTTGAAAGGTCAGCCTTTGTGGGACGCAGTGCAGAAGTGGCATCATGCGTCTCCATGGCAGGTCTGCGGAAGTACAAATAGGCAGCGACCGTGTCCAGTTCCTACTTCTCCCTGTGAAGCCTCCAGTGTGGGGCCTGATCCGAAAGCGGTCTGATCTGAGGGGGATCCAGCCTGTCCCAAACAGGGCGGCTCCCCCTGGGGAATCTGCTTTCCCATTTCCATGCCCCTTGTGTTTTATTCATCCCACCAGATGGAAGCGTTCACCGCTCCGTTTCGGAGCTTTGAGCGAGCCAGCTTTGCCTGGTCTTGTTAAACTCATACTGTAAATACTGCACTTACTGTACTTAGGATGATCTGCTCTGAGCTGGTTTCCTTTCTAAACATACCTGCTCACAGGTTTGCTAAAATATTCACTGTAAGTAAACGTACGGAAAGGTTATAGGTTTTTTTCTCTGCATAAATAGCAATATCAGTCATTATGAGAATTAAAACATATAATGCGCATGGGTAAGTGGTTAATGACATGTAAGCTGAATTATTGAAGAAAAGGATAATTGTGGTGTTCCTCCTGCTTTTGATGTGTTTGAAATGTCGTCACGCTTAAAACCCTTGACATGGACTGTTTGCATCCATCCCGGTGGTGTTCTCTCCAAACTACTGTCTTCTCCAGACTATTGCAGCAGTGTGGCAGTCTGCATCATGTAAAACCTGGTCAGGTAACCGCCTGCCTGGGGCCATGTCGCCATCCGACGGCCTTTGCCGTGTGGTGAGGCTGTGATCGAGAGAGAGCCTCGGACATGTTCGGCACCCTAAATGCGCTTTAAAACATTTCCCTCATCAGCTAAAATGCTTTACAGCTCCATAGCCCCAGCCTATGGGCTCCAGTGGAGAGTCTTTCTGCAACAGTACATGTGACAGTCTCCCCGTCCTCGCCAGCGTGAAGATGATCGATTGCTCGGGGCTAATCTGATCCGGAACCACTTACCCACATGGTCTCACACTTATCTTTGGTGGTCTGCTATCTCAGCAAGCAGCATTAGATCAATTTAGGATGGAAATCAATGTCATTCATGCCTCTCAAGCTTTGTAGTGTCGCTGCCTCCCAGCCAGTTAAATATTAGCCATTTCTCATTCCCACATGCGACAGAATTCCAGACCCTCTTAGTGGGTTAGGGATCTGCATCCAGAAGGTGGTGGGTTCCAATCCCATTGCCTGGCACAGTCATCATGTCACAATGGGGCCCTTGAGAAAGGCTCATAACCCCAACTGTCTCATGGGTGCTGGACCATAACCCCAGCTGTCTCACAGGTGCTGGACCATAACCCCAACTGTCTCATGGGTGCTGGACCATAACCACAACTGCTTCATGGGTGCTGGACCATAACCCCAACTGCTTCATGGGTTCTGGACCATAACTCCAACTGTCTCACAGGTGCTGGACCATAACCCCAACTGTTTCATGGGTGCTGGACCCAAGCTACCTTTGCTTGTATATGGCTGTGGGGCAATGCATCAGCTAAACACATTTTGTTGTTAAGCTGAGAGAGGGTTCTATACCCAGAAAGGGCTCCAGCCTTCAAGTAGCTGCAGAGATAGGTCCATTTTATTAAGCTTATGAAGGATTATTTTATGTCCCACTACTACAGATTGTCCTAACATTACATTGGTATTTACTGTATGCTTTAGTAGTATCTGTAGTTAAGCTCCAGACCCCCTGCGACTCTGATTAGCACAAGCCGAAAGATGGATGGATGAATGGATGGCTAGTATCTGTAGTCTGACCACAATCTTTTAGCTTAGCACAGACGGATTTGTCAGAGACTCGTCGGAGGGGAGAGCGCCCCCTGCTGTCTGGATAAGGGCGCATTCTGGGCAGGAGGGCGTTTCAGGCAATGTGCTTTCAGCAGATGTAAACGTGCAGAAGTAGAGCTGGCTCACAGCTGCTCGAGATGGGGGCCTGACGTTAGCCCCTCGCAACCACAGCGCTTGGCTCGTGGCTCATTTGTCTCACGACAGGAAGTACGAAAGCGCTAAGGATCCTCGCAAGCTTCTTACCCAGCATTGAGCTGCTCGTCCCCTCCCCCCCGGCCAGTTCCCGTGGAGCTGTGAGGGAGGCCCTGCTTATGTTTAACGGGGGGGTGCTGGGCTTGCTGTTGTGTCTGATGGCCTTGTCGCTCATCCTGCAAATCCAGTGGAGCTTTTACCAGAGTTGGTAGTGTTAGCATTAACGCTATAGCATTATGTGTTACTATTTCCACTACTTTAGGCGTTAACAAGTAATGTAACTAATTGCCTGTTCAAATTCAATTATGCATTTAAAGGTACTGACATTTAAATGGGCTTGTTAATCTTTACTTTTATCGCATGAGAATTTTAATTATTAACTATTATTAGCCTATTCCAGCTATTATTCGCTTATTATATTGCTATTTAATGTTTTTGATCTAACGCAGAGGTGTCAATTTCAGGTCCAGAAAGTAAGAATCCAGACCAAGATTTTGTTTCAACCAACTAGTTGAGCATTCTGTGATTCTTTATGCTCAATTGATTGGTTGAAGCAAAATCCTGGTCTGGATTTTTACTTTCTGGACCTGAAATTGACACCTCTGATCTGACGTTATCAGCCCTTACAATGAGGCGATCAATCAGTGACATTAGCTGCAGTGATAGATACAATCTGACAGCTGTACTGTCTCACACTGCATCACAGCAGCAACACTGCAATAATATAACTATATGTATGCATTAATAAGAGAATTGAAGCAATGCAAAAGTTTTGGTACATGGTAAAGTAATTGAATTATTTTTGAGTGAAGTAACGTGTAACTGTAACTAACTGCTAACTTTCAGTAACTTGCACCACACTGGCTCATGGGATATTTCCTGTTGCTCAGTCAGTCAGCTGGTCTCAGTTAAGCCACGCGTTCTTGTTGTCCCTGGGACTCTCTGCGGTTTGGATTGTTCACGGACAGCGCAGAATCTTTCCCCGCACGCCAGCTGTTTTCCCAGTTAGGACTCTCAGACATCAGCCTCATCTGCAAGACCGAGGCCGACGACATAGTGTTTGTGGGCTCCTCAGACGTCAAACAAAGTTTTCGGCTAAAGTTTAAACAAATGTGAGGGATTGTTTTCTCCTTCATTCGACTGCGCAGAGACCATCTGTTCTTCAGTGTTTTAAATAAGAAATGTTTTCTGCTCTCATCGGAGAGTGCTAACTTCCTGCACACACACATCGAGCTGCGGAGATTAACAAAGAGTCTTCTGACTAAGCCATGAGACATGAAAGTTAAAGCCGCTGTGATTCATTTTTAATATAATGTTGCCCGGTTTTGCTTCAGAAGAGCATTCAGGCTCATTCAATAAGAAGAAGATCATTTTCCTGGTGGGAGAACAGGAGGAGGTTGTGTCCACATGAAGGAGAGGGGAGGAGAGGGGAGAGGGTGAGGGGAGGGGGAGGACAGGAGAGTGAGAGGGAGAGGAGAGGGGAGAGAGAGGGGAAAGGAGAGGATAGAGGAGGGAGGAGGAGAGGGTGAGAGAGAGGGGAGGGGAGAGGGGAAGCAGAAAGGAGGGGGGAGGAGAGGGTGAGGGGAGAGGGGAAAGGAGAGGATAGAGGAGGGAACTGCTACTGCCTTTCATCTGCTCAGGGCTTTCAGTGTACCTGTCCCCAGCCCCAGCCAGCCTTCGGGGGCCACTAAGCTACCGCTCTGCTGCCACCACAGTGTCACTCCGCCAGCACTGACATGCACTTCCCTTCTTTGCAGGCATATTGCAGCACTACACTGTACACTGTACACTGTACACTGTACACCATTCCGGTGACGCATTTTGTTCTTGGGGGGGGGCACTATTGTTATAGAAATGCAGTGCAGTGATCAATAAGATTTGATCTTATCTCATCTTATTGCCTGAGCTCAAAGGGAGACTCAGTTTAATTCATTCAGAACAGATGACCTTCCCAAAGTATTGGTACTCAGTGCTACCAGCTATGCTAGTTTTATCGTAGTAGTTGCACTTACCTTGCTAGTGCAGTAATAAAACCGTGCCGGCTGGTTTATTTCCTCATTCACGCTTATAGCTCATTCTCATAAAGGCTCAGGTATGTTCTGTGCAGCGACTGATGAACTCAGGAAGTGCTACCGCGCGAAGGGTTAGCGTAGCTTTTCACATTAACCCCCGCGACACTATAAAAGCTGATATACCACAGGCATTAGCGCTGCGGCTAACACCACAGAGCTGGTGTGAACCAAGGGGAGGAAAGGATGGCATGAGTGATCATAATCCAAACTTAAAATATTCATTTACCCAATAAAAATAACAATACCTGCTGTACAGAGGCCACACATGCACCGGTGTGGCTGTGGCCAGAAGGCAGGGAGGCCCCCCATAGCTCCTCCTCTGCAGGAGCCCACAGTCATAGACATGGTCTTAAGCCCTGTTACACCCCCTTTAAAAACTTTTACTAGGATTTACTCTCGTTTGTGGATTACGTCAAAGGCTTTAGATGATGTCCATTAACATTTAAAAAGCCATCGGTCTGTTTAAATTTCCCTTAATAGAGGCTTTTAATGCATTATGTTCATGGCTGCCAAACCTGCAATACCATGGATATATCAAGGACTGACCTGTATCAGAATACAGGCCTGGCTATAGTGAAGACCCAGCATTTAGTTCACATATATTAATGTCCTTATCGAAGTGCCATTTGTCAGTCTGAATCCTTTAATATCACCGGTCTCATTAATGTGAAGTTACGGGAGTACATCTTTGCAATACTTTGCACTCAACATGAGCGCGTGACTGCGCCATCCTGGGCTAAAGATGGATCGCTGATGGTGCGTGTGCAGTGTCACATGACTTAATGCGTGCACCTTCTCTGAGCCTCTGATACTCCTCCGTTTCAGGGAAAGACAGAGATCCATGTTGCGGAAATGGGGATGAAGTGAGTGTTTGTCTTCAGCCTTTTGAAAGGCTGCTCTTCTTTGTTTGACACAAAGGGTGCAATCCACTGAGATTATCTTAGATCCATTTGAGTGTTTACCCAATCCCCCCCCCCCCACCCCCCAGAGGGGACGAGCTACAATAAATGACATATCCTGGATACTTTTGAGGAGAGCCTTTTCCGGGGAACATCAGGGAGGAAATGAGAGGTTTTGCATTAGGCTCATGACACTTACCTGTGTCTTTCTGAACCTGCAAATAGCGTGTGACCCACAAAGGCCCCACACGGTATTTCCGGATGTCCCAGCTGTTGGGTGGGCCTTTTCCACCACTCACTCCCTACAGAAGATGTAGCATTTGACCTGTGTAATCACAGCCTGTCTGGTCCGCAGCAATGACGGATTGCCTAGAGTGTACAGCTATCAGACGGTAATCTGTTCACATTAGTTCTGCCAAAAAATTGCATCTTTCTTTCTGCATACAGAAAGTAATAAATCTGGTTCCCCGCCCTTTTGATGTCTGTCACTCTTTATTGATGGGCCGTTCATCCCAGCTGACAGCAGAACATCTCGTGCTGCCTCTGAGGCCCCGCCCACATCATGTCCCGCACCAGGTGAAGCTCTTCTCTCGGTCCCCAAGCCCCGCCTCCCTGACTTCTTCGACACCTGGATAAGTATCCCAGGAATCCCCATGTGATCTCGGGGATCCTGTATACTAGGTACATTTGTAAAGTCCAGGAGGGCTATTCGGTGGTCGGAGCCTGAGTAACACATACCCCTTTCCTGGAGCATGAAGCTCACTTCATTGCACATAGAGAGTTACTGTAATAGCTGTGCATTCTGGACACTTTCAGACTTATGGCTGTTTGAGAATGAGATCTTTCTCTGGAAGCCAAGTCTTTCGTCTTGACCTCATAGTAAAGATAGCAGGAATAATATGAAATGCAATAAAGTTCTGGGGGGTGCAGAGTGGGGGGACTTTATCTGTGCCTGTGTCATGCCTTCCCTCATAAGACAGCCTGTCGGCAAAAAAAGCCTTATCCTCTATAGAACCTATAAGACACAAATAGGTCTATTTTAATATTTCCTGAGCTGGTCCCCCAAGCCCAAGCTGGGGAATTAACCTTTACATGTATTATATGTATCACAGAGATTACAGGGACTGTGAATCATGGGTGAAATCCTTCAAAAAGCTTCCCACATGGCTTTATGCAATAAGGAAACCCCCAAGACCATGCTCCTGAACTTACACAATCCGAACTACGATGCCAGTCCAGAGATTATTACAATAAGTGTCACGTAACATGATTTAGCTTTATATTGTCATAGATGAAGCAGTATAAAATTAGTATAACTCATTATTATTAGTATAACACCAGCTATGGCTTTAATTGTGCATTTTTATGTATACTGTATTCCCTTCAATATTTTAAGCATGTTAGGTATTTGAAATGAGAAATCAGTCAAACTGTAGCACACATACAATCAGCATTGCAGAGGATTTTTCTGGAATAAAATCCTAATTCTTCATGAGGTCAGTGATGACAGTTCATGATAATAGGCAGTGCATGTCGGTGCTGTACGGTTGGCGTGTGACAGACCTGCACAGGAAGCACTGCTGTGGCCAATCAATGACCTCGCTTTATGCTTCCTCCAGCTGGTTGGCCCACACATCTCCTGAAGACCCCCTGAGACTTCTAAAGACCATCCATCAGCATGCTGTCTTCCGGCAAAAGCGCTGCCCAGTCACCCTTTCTGGACACGGTGACCTCGAGACGGTCGAAGTTTGGTAACAGGTGGGGGAAAGAGAGACGTTTACAGGCTGAAATCTAACACCAAGGTGCCAAGGAACCGGAAAGAACAACATCACTTTATGGCTCTTGTCTAATTCGTAAAATTTAGTAATTTCCGTGGAATGTTCCAGATTTCATATGCCGTTGGGGTCACCAAAACACTTAGCTCCTCTGTAAACATTGGAAAGGTACTGACACTCTCTTGACATTGGGGCATTGACTTTATCAGCCATTGCGAGTGTCTTTCAGGACTTATCTCCTCAGTATCTAAAAGTGAGCCCCGAGGTCAGGGGCAGTATTGTGTGGATTATAAGCGCACACGTCTTTCCCACCTTCTCGGATGTTCGACCTTTAAGACCAGGACGCCTCCCCACAGAAGCGTGTCCTTCTAGGGGTTTTCATACAAACCACTGGTCCTGTTGCCTCTCGTGGAGGTGCACGTCTGTCTGGTGTTTTTTGGTTCTGGAGCAGGTTTGCCGGGGCATTGCTTCGGTTGGTATGTTGACCCCTGCATAAGGGAAAGGGAGGAGGCCGCAGCTGGACGCTTTGGAAACGTGCGATGCGGTAGCTGCTCAGAACATGTCTGGAGATGGCAGAGCTTCCCGGGACACAGCTTTTCCACACATTGGTCACTCCTTAATTAGCCGAAAATATCTTTTGAGAAATGTGCCTGCAGCGGCCCAGCCTGTGAAATATGTGCTTTGCAGCTTCCTGCCCGCCTTCCTGATTCGCTGCATCGAACTCAGACAGTATATCATGGTAGGTGCCCTCTGGACCTGATAACCCGGCCTATATTTCACTATAGCTGCCTCTTTTAAGTCTGTGTGGATATTTAAGCTATGGAAGCGTCTGCACTGGCACATCACTGGAAGCTTAATAATGCCCGCTGCTTTGTTTCTTTCATGGCTAGTTGTCCGTGCTGTATTTTTATCCTGCTTTTTAGGTCACATATTCCATTTTGTTTTTCTTATACGTTGGTGATACCAAATGTCTTGAAATAACACGAATCAAACTTGTTACTGAGGGACTAGAAGCCTAAAGCTCGATGGCCAGCCACCTCTCTATGTGTGCTACTGCAGTGCAGTGTCACCAGTGAGGCTGTTTCTCTGTGTCCTGCCTGGTAGTTCAGGCCGGCGCTGGCCCGGTTCCCCTGTGGAGAAAAAAACACAGGGGCTGAAGGAAAATCCAAGAAAAACTCAAGCAATGGTTCTCAGAGCAATAAAATGTGGCTGGGAGAAGCCGCATAAACTTATACTAGCTCTAGGTATAATCTCTTAGCTTCATAACTGAATGTTAGCCTGATCTCAGGTGATGTTCCCCTGCGTTACAAGGAAACTCCGATAAAAATGCCAGCGAGCATGTCACGGGATGGAACAAGCCCAGTGTCATTAAGGAGCCCAGTCCTGTTCCCCTCCACTCCACTCCTATGCCCAGTGAAGGTCTTTATAATTGCTGGACTATACCTTCAGGGGGAATTTATGTTAATAAAACAGATGAACTACTTATAGGTAGCCTAGCCTGTTTTTAGCAGAATACAGACTACCTTGGCAGGGTGATGTTTCCCGGTTACCGGTTTCGGGCTAACTGAGTAAGTTAATGAGTAAGAAGCTGGGATAATTGATTACTCTTGTTGTCGGTGTGTTCCTGGGGGGCTACCTCAGATGCCATGTTCAGGGACCTGATTTAAAGGCTCACACTGTGGTTTGCACCACAAAACCGGCTCCATGGGCCCCGAGGATGGCCTCGCGTTAAAATCCGGCACATCGCTGCCGTGGCACCGGGCAGTCGTATCCGGCATTCCTGTCATGCCGAGCATGACCCCGGACCGAAGCTCTGTGACACGAGAGCGCGTGGAGCATGACCCAGGTCTCCATTCCTGGTGGTGCCCCACTCCCGGGACGCGCTGACACACTGGGGGGGCCCCCAAGGCTATCATTCAGGTTTGCTCTTCAAAACAGCCATGCTGAGTGTGGGAACCAGCACTGGTTGGATTTGGGTCATCGTATTTCCCCCGGTATCACTGAAGTGACAGTTTAGCACCAATGTCCAGAACACACTGGAAAAACACAATATAGCCATTTCTCCAAGCTGGAGAGGATCTCTGTCTCCAGGCCCAGCGCTTTGTGGAGCATCTTAAAGCAATTAGAGCACATAAAGGATTACTGGGTGCTTGGCGTGAATAAAGGCAACGAACTCAGCCAAGCTGTTGCCTGGCAACCCTGCCGAGAGGAGCCGGCAGAGCCAATAGGAGCTGGACAAAACGGGGGGGAAAATTAACTTCACTCCGACCTCCACTTAACGCAAACCAGAGAGCGCCCCCCCCCCCTCCCAAGCCTGAAGAGACAGCACATTCCTTCAAAGTGAAAACATCAACGCAGATTTATGATTTTCTCGGGTTACATGTTGACAGATGACTGCAGACGGTTTCGCGAGGGAAAGACTGCCGTCAAGGCTGCGAGGCACGTTCGGAGAGAGAGCGGGATGGACAGCCTGCGGGACACGCTCCGTCCAGCCCGTCACTGTCCTCCCTCCTGTCTGCCTGACACTTCACAGCCATCTCAAGTGCCTCCAGAAGGAATAGCAACAGAAAGGCATTTGGGGGCAGCCGTCCCGTAAGACAGCAGACGAAATACGGAGCAGATACAACGCGTCTGTTTTAGAAACTCCACCAGGCCAGCTGTCCTGTGACATGTTTGGTTTGTGATACCGCAGCAGAAAAATAGAACCAGACATATTTTGCTTTCCTCTACATCCAGGACTAATGCTTAAAAAACATATAAAGCCGCCAGATTCCATCTATGGTCCAAGACGCTCGGCCGTGCCTCTGCTATGCTGGGCTGCCTGATTTCACTGCATTACTTGTAGAAATAACAAAAGGCATAAGCATTTTCAGCAATTAAAACGAGTGCATTTCTTCCCCATTCAGCTGTGTAGCATAAGCACTATTCCAGAAGAGGCACTAGTGATTTTAGCTGCAGCGTGAATAATGGAACGGTGGGGCCGTCCAGCCGTGGCTGTTTTGATATCCTTCACATGAGCTAGAGAGCGATGGGGGGGCGGCGGGGGGCATTTGTTCCTGTCTGCTTTGCCAGCAGGGTCTTTAACCAGAAGTACCTATATCTACTCTCTATACACTCTCACCTTACTTATTACTATAAATCCCGGCCTTGTGTTATTTATCGCTTACTCTTTATGGTTTGTTTGTTGTTCCCATAACTGTCCTTTGTTGTTGTTGTGGACGCTCTGTTTGACTATTTGTGCAATCGTGCCATGACAATGAAGGGCTCTGATCCTATCGGTGCCGGGACACTGACGCTGGTCCCCTCCAAAGGCGGAGTGGGCGTGTAACATGAGCGCCGGGCAGCTCGGTGTGGGCCGGCCCTCCCAGGACGTTGGATCCTGACCGGGACCGCCTCTCCGCTCTCTGCTCCTCATGTGATACTTTGAATCGCTGCCTCACGCACGTCTTTAACAGATTTTTTTCCCCGAGACCTCGCTGTGAATGGGGTGAATCTGCCAGCACACTCTGTTTTTTTCAAGCTGGGGTTTATTACAAACAGGTGAAGGTCGATGTATATGTCTGCAGGCGTGAGCTAATCCACCGGTGACCTTGGTGGCGGCCCAAATGGGATCGCTGCTCCCCTCCCCCCAGCCCCCACCCCTCCGCGCTGGCTGGACTTTGAAGGTTTGTGCCTTTCCTGAGAGCCCTGGTCATGCGAAGGCGCTCGACTGAGGAGTTTGGTCCAAGCTCTCCAGTGTCAACAATGAGAACATTTCCACAGATGCGATCGTTTCAGCGCTGTTTGTTAGCATTTCCTGAACTCTCACTTTAATCCATGATATATGACTTCCATCTGCGCAAGATATAATGAACAGAGGGAAGGAAAACGCGCTCTGATCACAGGGGAAAGGCGCGCTGGAATTCCTCTGTGATATCGGTGCTGTTGCCTGAGTTTGACCCTTGGAGAGATATGCTTTTATTTTGGAATAGAGACAGGAAAATGGAAGGAAAATGTGGATGAGGAGAGAAAATCTTGAGTGCCATGAAGCATTTTTCATACAGAAATTTGCCCCATGTGTGAATGTGTGTGTGCTCAGAGATCGCTCCCTAGGACTTCTCATATTCGGGGAAAGTCTCTCAATCATCTAATAGGATGAGTGAATATCAAAGAACAGATTCTAGCCCTGACCGTACATGATTTTGGCCGAGACTATGTAATGCGTATAACAGGTTCATCTCCACACGCAGGCCGGAAACATTGCCGGCCTGTACCTCCCTGAGCGCCTGTGTCTGTTTTACTGCGTTACTGTCTCTGTGCTGCTGTGATTAAAGATCCTACTATTAAGCGTTACAGAACTGGTCTTTTACGTTGCCCCAGGCATGCCAATCTGAGCCAGAATTTATGACTGGGGAGGGGGGGTGGCTATGGCAGCTGAAATTCCTTTATTTAGAAGCAGGGAAGGTCAGGAGGGCTGTGTTCTGACATTGCACGCTTTACAGCTCAGAGTCAGTCGAGTTTGGATGCTGTGGTAATGGCCGGCCACTGGTGGTGGTGGGGGGGGGGTCATTTTCTCTGTGTTTTGCTTATGCTGACTGTTTACCTTCGGGCGAATTGTACTGCATTCCATCAAGGTCTTTACATAAAACTATGACATTTTTGCAATGCCTTCTATGGCCTTAATGTCGATGCCTGTCAAATAGGTGCAGGTATTTTTGGTAAGGCTGTTCAGGGCAGCCAGAGATGGCAGACTGCAGGCAGCTTCAGCTCAGAAGACGGAGACCATGGAGGAGAAGGGGAGCGCCCCCCAGCATAGCAGGGCCTGCCATCCCCAGGCGCTGCACCCCAAACACCTCCGAACTGCCCCAGCTACTCCGTACGTTTGCTTTCCAGAACATCTGCTGCAGCTGGCCATGGGCTGTAATATTACCTGATGTGATTAATTGGGTTGTCTGCTGGCAGAATATAAAAATGGCTGGGGATATTCAACACAGGGATTGGAAAGCAGAGGAGGGTACTTAAGGACCAGAAAGTACACACACAGACCAAGATTTTGTTTCAACCAACTAGTTGAGTACTCTGTGACTGTGACTCTTTATACTAATCTGGTTGGTTGAAACAAAACCTTGGTTTGGATTTGTTCTTTCTGCTGTTGTGAAATGTGTAAAACAAAAAAAAACAAAAACGAAAACAAAACCCAGTTACAGAAGTTGACTTTTTTCCATTAATAGTTTTTAACACTCCGTAACCTTTGTGGGATTGAAGTAGCTGCACATCCGGGTGGGTTAGTAAGCAAGACTGTGCTGCGTCTCATGCATACTGTCCTCATGCTCCTATGCAGTATGCACTGCATTGCCAGCCATGTAGTAGGCTTGCTTCTGCGGAAGTTCAGTGCATGCTGTGAAAGCATGCGATTTCAGACACACCCTCCCTTCTCATCAAGCCACTTAATGTAGCTTGGAGTGTCTGCATGTATTATCGGTGTCCTCTTTACTGTTTCCGAGGCAAAGACCCCCCCGAGTAAGCTAACCAGCGGTGCCCAGCTGGCCCTGGTTAAGCTAATTGCCGTAGGGGTTTTATAGGGTCAGCTTGGAGGATCTGGGCAGGGCTGAGGAGGCCGGGAGGAGGCCTGATCTCAGGGCAGAGCATGTGGGCCTTTACGCTGGCATGCTGGCCTATATTGTGTCGAGTTTTAGGGACTCCTAGTTAATTTTCCACTCTTTGCAGTTTGGTTTGCTTAAAGGGGCCACAACCCCATTTTGTGTGTGGTATTATTTTTCTATGGCAAAGTCATTCGTTTTATTAAACCCTGCTGTCCGGCACCTCTGAAGCAGGCCTCTGCCTGACAATAATATCACACGTCGCGGTGGCTTTAGTCCGATCTTGGAAATCTGGACTCACGCGCGGTAAGAGTTGTCGCCAGTCAGAGTGAGAACACCAGGATCAGTGCTATAAGGGGGTCCTGCATTACGGAATGGCCATCATGTGCAGCGAAGCCTTACTGACATCACACAGAGCCATGACTCGGCCTCTGGCCTGTCCCCTATCTGTCAGGAATTATACGCGGCGTTTCCAGCAGGCCCCTATCTGCACATTACAGAGATAAGAGCTGTGCAAGTTAATCTTTGGGGCGGCTGACAAACGCGTCTGCGTCTGCCTCGACGTGGAATGTGCTCTGTCAGATAAGGGGGCCATTTTGGTGAAGCCCCAACACGCTAGGGTGCCAGTGCGTAGCATTTACGTCCCTCTCCAGTGCTTCCTAAAAAAGGGAAAGGTCTCCACTCTTTGTGGCTGAGCCGCCCCCGTGGGCCAGACTGTTCTGCAAGAGCTTTGTTCCAGTGTGGCTGAAGGTACCGTCCCAATTTTGTGTGGGAATCGCGCCGCTCGAGGCCCAGACAAGAAAAACAAAAATATGAATTCCCCGAAGCCGGTGCCAGGCTGGCAGTACCGAGGGCTTACAAACGCTCCCTGGATAAAGAATGGGAATGACTTAGGGAACAGAGCGCCATTGTCGGACATGTCATTCCACATTCCACAGCGAATCATCTGACGATTCGCCGAAACTGCCGGCGAATGGGTCTTTGGCATGCAAATGACGGCACCAGTGCCAGGCGCGCACCGCGGTGCGGCACGAGGGTTCACACTCGCAGCTGGAGGCCGGACAGCTCCGCCATGTTTCTGTTGCTGATGCTGGGAACATTCCGGCGTGTTGGACCTACACGCGATTACGTTATCCAAGAGCCATCCTATCATTTCTCTCCAGCGCAACCAAACGGGCAGCCCTCTATAAACACTGGCATGGACTCTGACTGCAGTGCCAGCGAGGGCGACTCATGGTATTTTGGTGAGCTTCTGCAGCATGGGATAGGTGTGTGCCCCAGCGGGTTAGGCCTCTGTGCCTGGGATCAGGGTGTTGAGCCCCTGGGCAGGGACCCTAAGCCCTGAAAAGGCCCCGGAGCTGGATGAATGTCTGCCTCTGCTTTCAGAGCCCACGTTCTGCTCTCGGCTCAGTATATTTGTCTCAAAGGAGCGAAGATGGCATATGTGAGGAAGGAATTCCAATGTACTTGTGCAGCTGGCAAATGAACATCACCTCATTTTCTAATTTCATACCTGCTTCAGGGATGGTGAAGGTTAACCGTGCATCAGGGAGCACGCCGAGGTCCTCGCACCGCCGCTCGGAAATGCACGGACATGTGCCTAAGCACTCAGGTTGTCCACTGGGCTTGTGAAAACATTCCTGAGGTCTGAAAAGTGAACCCTTGGGTGAGCCAGCTTGTGTGTGTCTGGATCTGGTGGGCCCGGCGGAGCTTTCGGGGTCCTCCTTTGGCTCAGCAGCCGAAAACCCCTGTTCTCATCCTGTGTTCCCCCACCTAACCACGTCTGCGGTCTAACCACATCTTACTCTTCTCTTGTAAAAGAAAGAAACCTTAATGCTTATTTACAGTATAGTAATATGAAAGCGTGTTGCTGCCAGTCTGTAGATCTGTATACTTTCGCATGATATTAATATGTAGACTTGTTAACAGATCCTTCTGTAATTCAGGTCAGGTTACTTGCTTAGGGGCAGAGATCCAAAATGCTGAGGCTTCTAACCCTAATCATCTCAAATAACAAGCTCAGATCTTTCTTGCATCTTTACTATGGCGCTATTTAACAGGTAGCCTCGTGCACCTCGGTGTGAACTCCCAGAGCTCGGATATCAGCTTGTTAACCTGGTTACAGTTGCCTCCTCCCGTCCAGACTAGTTTTCTTTAAGCCCTCTGCTTAATCTGTCTCCACGTAGCTCCGACTGATGTCTGCTACGTCAATTAGCGGCCTCAGCTGTCACGCCGGTCACCAGGAGTCCCCGAGAGGCGGCTCCCACTTCTCGAATAACATGAACGTCGCTCATCCCGCGCCGGGAAGGACCTGCTGAAGAAACAAACAAAAGTTTCATAGACATACCAGAATATCTGCCAAGGCCAAACCCGCGCTCTGCTGCCTTGTTTTCTAATGAACTGCACGCTCAATAAAACAATGCGAATTACTAACTGTAACATAAGAAGAGTGCATTTTTCTGCTCTCTTTCCAAACCAAAGAGCTATTCTAAACTCAAAAGACTCTTTGGAGAATGAGGCCCTCTATCCTGATTCCTACTGACATACCAAACCATTCCTAAAGTTGATTCTCGCTTCTTACACGGTCGTACAACTTTTAGTTGATGTTATATTAGTACATATAACAATACTACATTGGATATACGAATCCGACACCAACTAAAACAGACAGGAACCCTTGAGGCAGGAAGTTAATGTGTGTGAGAGAAGTGGTCCAGTTAGCCAAACTGTAGAAATCTGAAGAGGTTATTGTTAAGGATGAACGTAATAGTGGGGCCATTGTGTGTATAGACAAGTGCACACTCCCGTTCAAAGTATTTTGTAACATAATACAAAATGAAGAATAAATTTCAGCATGTAATTTATCCTATAAAGTTACATTTTGATGAATCTCAGCCAAAGGCTAACAAGGAGCACTTAGCAAATGCTTAGGGCTGGCATCCGAAATGCCATTCGTATGTTTCATACAGGCGCTGGACCATAACTGGAAACTGCAGAAATATCAGAAGGTAAGTTTTATGGGCACCCAAGTTGGATAAACAAAAAAAAACTGACGTTGTGGCGTCATTTGTCAACATGGTATGCAAAATTATATTTACACTATCATAAAGTACTGAAGGGTGTTGAGGTTTCTAAACCCACTGGGGGAGGGATTACTGTGTACCATCCATCAATGATTGGCTCAGCTCCAATGGCAACCAACAAAGTAACCAATGGATTTCAATGTCTTCCCACCACTATTGTAAGAGCATGAGGCCAAAGCAACTTAATGAATTATTTTAGAGTTTACCCTAACTCACATGAAAAGCACAAGCTCATTGTGGGTGTTCTGCTTCAGAGAGCAAGATGCTTAGAGTATGAGTGTGACTCGAGTGCGATGATGAATCCCAAAGGAACTGCACGTCTGTGACCCTGGTTAGCTCCGCCTTGGATTCTAGAAACGATTTCCAGAGCTAAAACTCTCGACTAGTCCAGCCCGTCAGAGGATTCCGCCATCAGACTCGCTGGTGGCCGGGGTCAGTGCCTGGGGCTGGTCCCGTGTACCTGCAACCATTCCCACGCACACGTCTGCTCTGTGGCTCCGCCAGAGCTGTGGACTCGGGGGCTGGGGAGCTCTAGCCGTGCCCATGCTCACATTCCAGATGGCTGCCTGACCAGCACTAATGACAGGATTAGACGCAGTGGGGCCAGGGGTGTCGGGGATGGGGGGGCTGTCACGAGTCCCGTGTCAGCTGCCCCAGACCCAGCAGGGAAGGCTGATGTCTTCTTCAAAGCTTCATGGGTTATGGAGAAGAATTGTGGTCACAAGCGAGTTGGACATGGATTTGTTGTTAGAATTAGTATAACAGTGTTTATAAAATGATGCATCGATGTATGAGATGAAGGAGGAACATCGTGCGCTCTTTGGTGTTCCTCGTGTCTCCCCTGGTAGAAAGAAAGGTCCTGCAGCTCCAACACCTGCTCCCCCATAGGATACTCTATGCTGCTTAAGTCGGGAAACCTTCAGAGCATAACCTACTGGGCTGAAACTCTCAGGCTCATTTGCCCGTTATCCTCTGGGTTAAATTACATTAAGCATTAACCTGAAATGATTTAAGGACAGCTCGATTTTCCGCGGGTATTTAAGGTTTGCCACTGAATGTGAAGAATACTCCTTGCCGTCCTTTCTCCATCTATTGGTGGACTCTTGGAAGGTCTCCATGTCTGTGATTTTGTATGTGATCACTGGCATCCTCAATCTGTCATGCAGAAAGCAATCAGAACAGCAAAGGCAGTGTACTTCATGACGTCACAGATCTTCCGAGCATTATGGAAACACTTCCTATTACTAAACGGAGTTACTGTTTCGAGTTTGGACATGATACAGCTAAACTAATGCCAAAGCAATGGAAGCCATACTCCTACTCGTTCATGTAACTGAACTGTGTTGCTCAGCTGTGAGGACTGATTTGACAAATAATGTCACCAAAGTTTGTTCTCGCTCAAACTAAGCATGTTGATTGGTGACGGGCTCTTCCTGACAACACCCTGCAAATACGGAGCGTGACATTGCCCTTACTTGACCTTCCTCCTAACCTGACCCTAAACAAAGACACACTCCTACTGGTCTGCCAAATGCATTTTCCTGTTAGCAATTAAAATAGCTAAAAGGACCAGAATGCATCTTGCTGGTAACCCAACCCAACACTAGTATATAGCTTAGTCTAAAAGACTCCATGCTCATTGTTGCTTTCGTGAGGCATTTTGGTTTGGAGATAATTACCATACTTATATTTAAGCATCCTGTTGCGTTTGTGGTAACCACAATTTCTTCAGTGTTCATTTATTTAATTGATTTTTACTATAACTCCCTTAAGGAAGTAGAAATGGCCTCGGATGGTGTAGAATTCAATAATCAACATTATAATGCTTTCAATACATTCAAATTTATTTGGACTTTTGGTAATCAGAAACTTTGCTTGTGTCATATGTGTGGGTCCTAGGATGTTCCAGGACCATACTTCAGAATAAAAGTCTTTTACAGTCGGAAAATCTGCTCTACAGATGTTAAGGCTAAGATTTTTATCATTTCATCTTAGCTGAATTTTTACATTTGTCCAGAGATATTGACCCTATTTCTGACTCCAATCGATAACACACTGGATATTTTTGCTGACATTCGGTCTGATTTACACTAGTGTAATTTCCTTTTATCTGTATTCATTTTTCAGCTAAAGGACCCCAGGATCAATAAGTATGGTATTATTTTTTCTGATCTAACAGGCTAGCAGGCTAGCAGGCTAACAGGCTAGCAGGCTAGCAGGCTAACAGGCTAACAGGCTAGCCAGTTCACTTCCACAAGAGGGATGCAATTTCATGTCGGCGTTATTTATAGTCAGTGAAGTGAATCAAATTATTTGTGGAGTAAACAGAGCCAAAAAAAACAAAACAAATACACTATAAGAGGTATGGGTACATGCTCTAGGCCAGTACAAGGTGAATTCATACCCGTTTTACGACATGAACAAAGGAATTTCCTTGGAAGATCCTAGTGTCAATCCTCTGCTGCACTAACCTGACTAACAACTACCTGAAAATGTAGCGGAAAGTGCCAGAATATATGCTGACGCTATAGTCAGTGGAAGGGGACAAAGCCAGCTTCTCTCACAGGCAGACAGAGCCAGCTCCTCTCCCATCTGGGACTACATTACCTCAAGATCTGTGGAATTTACAGACCTCTGTGCTCATAATAAAATCCATATGCGAGCACTTCATTCGCAGCAGTGGAAATCTGTTTATTTTTCTAAACTGACATTCTTTTATTTTTTTTTTTAACTCGAAACTCTTTCAAATGTCATGTCTTGACACGGTGAAGTACATCAAAAGTCTCCAAACAGGTTCCTTAGTTACCTTTGAGTCGCGTTTCAGGGGCGCGCTGCCTTTCGCAGGGCCACTCTCTGAGGTGTCTGCGTGGACGCTCCATGTCGACACGGGAAATCAGGCCCCTTTCCAGCAATCTCCTTCTCCTCTGTGGCTGTAAGTTTTGAAGCCAGGGCTGATACTCTGCAGAATATAAAAACCATATCAACTCCTTCTAAATAACTGCGATGGGCTGCTTGTAAACAGTGAAATTCAAACCTAATAAAAACCTGCATTTATGAAAAAATGTGGATCAGGTTATAATATCATACTTGAATTTTCTCTGGTAAAATTGCATGCAATTTGGTGAGGTTAGTCAGCAAGATGACACATTGTTGGAAATGGCACTGTTAGATATTTTACAAACTCATTTATTGAAAGCAACATTCATTTGTTGATAATATAGGGTTAGACAGTCCCTGGAGTAATTGCAGGTTATGGGCTTTGCTTATGGCACACTGGTGAAACCACTGTGCTGACCCTGGGATTTGACCCAGCAGTCTTCTGCCTACAGGCACAGGAGCCTAACCCACGAGGCCACACACAGCCTCCTCCAACCGTCTTTGCAGTGGGAATGCATCCCTTTTGGCTGCATTCTCTTGGACCCACAAAGCGGCGCTTATTTTGCCAGACATCCCAGGCAGCAGAGGAACACTGGAATTGGTCTCCCAGTACCAGAAGTTTAATTGGGACCTTGGATCCCATCCAGGCTCAGGCGTGTGTTCCAGCGTGCATCAATCGTGATCAAAGTTGTTCTTAACATTGCCATACCTTAGTCCTCTCAGCAATAAACAATCCCCCTAAGCCAGACATTGCTCTGGTTTCAACTTCAACTTAAAAGGACTTTTGGAAGCCTGGTCTTCTGCGTAGATATTCCTTCTATTCATTTTAGTTTAATGTGAGCATGTTTTAGGGAGAGAGAAAGAGACAGAGTGAGAGAGGCTCTGCCAAGGGCCATCCTTCACCCAGTACCTGCACGTGAGTTTTTCTTTTGGCCCCGTGTGTTGTTTGGAGGCTGGATGCTGGTGGTCACCACGTGGGCCTGGTCGGTGCCTGATTACCCATAACCACTACACTACACTGTCTCCCACTACATGTAGATGCTTACCATCTGTGCACCTGCATTCCATGTCTGTTACTCTTAAAGTTGCCATTGTCAGTCGGATTCTTCAGGATTATTCCTGTTATTGCACAGAAGTAGCTCCATGGTTCCGAAGCAGAAGAGAACCCGACCAGCACACAGAATTTGATTAAAGGTGATGTAATAGAATCTATAGCTTGGAAAGCAGCAGGCTCATGCAAGAGAGCGGAGATCACCAGACCTGGGTGGGGGTGGGGGGTTTGCTTGTGTACGCGGGCGACTGGAGGTTGGAGCAGACGGACGTCCAAGAGAGCAGTGTGCAAACTCCCACTAATATTAATTGTATCTTGAGACAGCCAAAAGCGTGTTTAAAAGCACTTAAAACAACGTAGTTGACAGATTGGGCTGCGTTTGGCAATGGAGGGGGTCCATAGAACCTCCTCAGCTTAGCTATTGCTCATCTATGTACATGGTGTTTCGGTCAAACAAACCATTTCTCCTGTTAGGTCTCAGTTAACTGAACATAGCGGCAGACAGAGGTGGCTAGGGTCACGGCCGCCATGGGGGGGGGGTGGGTCAGTTGTCCCTGGGCCTTGGATAAATAATGTGCTGGATATATCTGTTAAGAAGACATATATGTGAACATGTTATACAGTATTTGTCAAAATGTTTTTTTTTTTGATAATCAAAAACAACGTATTCTGGGAAGCAGCCTCAGACACAGGAAACCAAGAATGCGGACACTATTTCGGGAGGTTTCATTGGCTAACACCCCATGCAGATTTGAGCTGTAGCAGGAATGTGGAGGACGGGATTAGGGGTTAGGGTTTGGGTTAGGATTAGGATTAGAGTTTGGTGGCAGGGAGATGGATGTGGCTCTTTGAATAATAAGAATAAGAATAATAAAATAAGATTTCTTTATATTTTAATAAGAATAATAAAAGACCAAGGAATACATTTACATTTATAGCATTTGGCAGATGCCTTTAGTCAGAGCGACTTACAGTAAATTGAGTTATTCTTTGCCGGCTGGAATACTGACATTAGCCTTCAGTAACATTACATTATAACGGCTGATTTTAACCAGCAGTCACTCCAAATCTACTTGTCCATAAAGTTCTTTGAATATAAAAATGCAGGTTTCATTAGTACTTTTTGTCTTGATGATTTCAGATCTTTGGACTAACATCTTATAGAAGAAAAATGTATTTTAATATGTTGCCTAAAGTTAGGAATACTCCATGTTATGTGTGTTGTTTGTTTAAACAAATATGTTGTTATTATTAAGAACTTCCTACTTTGTATTTAAATATACACTCACCTGAAGGATTATTAGGAACACCATACTAATACGGTGTTTGACCCCCTTTCGCCTTCAGAACTGCCTTAATTCTACGTGGC
>JAODKM010000058.1:32705794-32723451 GCA_026780845.1 Petrocephalus sullivani | reverse complement strand
AAGGTGACTTCAGCATTGCAGACCGTGTGAGGAGTTCTGAGAAGGTGGTTTCAGCATTGCAGACCGTGTGAGGAGTTCTGAGAAGGTGACTTCAGCATTGCAGAATGTATTTTAGCAGTCAAAGAAGTGTGATGCAGCAGCTCTGCCATGTCCAGCATGCCGCTATGTCTCTCCCATTCCGCAGGGCCCCCTCCCGGGACCCCTGACATTTGACCCACTCTGCCCTCTGGGTTCACCCAGTGGCTCCTGCAGCTCCTAAAGGAGTGGGGGGTGGGCCTTGGGGCCAGAGAGGCGTGTAGACACACATGATCATCCATTACAACAAACCCTCCATTCATCAATATGCATGAAGCTGCTCGTTATTTTAAACAAATAGTCACTCTGGGGTTGCCTGAGGAGGGCCTCTGTGTGTGTCTGCATGTCTATGTGTGTGACTGTGTGCATGTGCCTATATTTATGCGTGTGCCTATGTATGTGCATGCACATACCTTTGTGTGTGCCTATATGCTTATGTATGTGCGTGTGCATGCCTATATGTGTGCGTGTACCTATGTGTGTGTGTGCCTATCTATGTGCATGCACATACCTTTGTGTGTGCCTATGTGCTTATGTATGTGTGTTTGCATGCCTATATGTATGCGTGTGCCTATGTATGTGCATGCACATACCTTTGTGTGTGCCTATGTGCTTATGTATGTATGTGTGTGTGCATGCCTATATGCATGTGTGTGCCTATCTATGTGCTTATGTATGTGTGTGTGCATGCCTATATGTATGCGTGTGCCTATGTGTGTGTGTGCCTATTTGCTTATGTATGTGTGTGTGCATGCCTATATGCATGTGTGTGCCTATGTGTGTGTGTGCCTATCTATGTGCTTATGTACGTGTGTGTGCATGCCTATATACATGTGTGTGCCTATGTGTGCATGTGTGCCTATCTATGTGCTTATGTATGTGTGTGTGCATGCCTATATGTGTGCGTGTGCCTATGTGTGCATGTGTGCCTATGTATGTGCATGCACATTCCTTTGTGTGTGCCTATGTGTGCATGTATGTGTGTGTGCATGCCTATATGTGTGTGCATGCCTATATGTGTGCGTGTGCCTATGTGTGTGCATGTGTGTCTCTTTGCGTGTGTGTGCTGTTGTAGTCTTGGGCGATGGTTTTAAATAAGATTATGAAAAATGTCCTTATTCTTAGCAGTAATATTAATCAGCTACTATAAAACTTAGAATTTTATGTACCTAGCATTGGAATTTTATCACAGCACACTGATAAAATCGTCTTGTATCCTTTCAGAATGATTTTTGTTTTTATAACTTATCGGCGGAACTTTTTCATGTTCCATAAATATCAGGGATTCTAAAAGGCTCCTTTGTGTAACATACGTTTTTTCTCTGCGGGTTCCAAACCAGCTCTGAGATAACAGACGCCGCTGTGTTTCTGCTTGCATGTTCCTCATGTTCAGCTCACTCCTCTATTCCTCCCGGGCCTCACACTTCCTCTCGATGTCCAAGACACCGTACCTTACAAGTCCAAAAATAGTGGCTACAGCCCTAGTAAAGACCCCCCCACACCCCCAGCAGCTGAACCCAAATGCTGCTGCATTGACGGCAATCGCATGGAAACCAGATTCAGCCACCATATTGACTTGAAGATTGCGGCCACTTTGATACAGCATATGTTTATTCTGTAGTATAGTGTAGCACCGTGACATTAACATTTGCCAGCCTGCTCGGGGGCCCTATAAATACCCCCTGTGTTCTTTGATATTGTTAATTGTTGTGTTCTGATTGTCTTGTGCACCCTTGGTTGTGTCCTGTGTGAATCCCCCCCAATCCTCGTGTGTCGTTAGACGTTGTGTAAATGACCCACCGTCTGTGTACCTTACTGGCCGGTGTCCGGCCTGCCTGCCTGCCTTTCCCCTTCTTGTGTGGTCCTTTTAAAGCCGCCTTGTCGAAACCCTCTCCTCTCTTCCGTGCCAGTATGATGCCTCAGTCTGTCTACTGCCACAATACAATGCATGTCAACTTAGATTTTATATTTACCTGATGATTTTATCCAAAGAAAAATGTCTGTTTCTGTGAAAACAGGGTCAAACAGCAAGGGCCCCACAGTGATATACTCCCCTGAACCAGGGCATTAAACTGGTAACCTTCCGATCACGAACACAGCATCCCAGTCCGCTGAACCACACAGCATCCCAGTCCGCTGAACCACACAGCATCCCAGTCCGCTGAACCACACAGCATCCATGTATGTGTCACATATACTGGACAGCAGTGCGCCAGAAACCTGCAGTTTCGTGGGTTCAATTCCCACCTCCACTCTCTCTGTGTAGAGTTTGCATGTTTGCCATATGTCATGTGGAGTTTGCATGTTTGCCCCTTGTCATATGAGGTTTGCATGTTTGCCCTGTGTCAAGGAGAGTCTGTATGTTCACTACCTGTCATATGGAGTTTGCATGTTCACCTTGTGTCATTGTGGGTCTACAGAGTCTACAGACATGCATTTGGGGTAACTGGTGTTTGCCTTTAGTGTGTGTGTATATATGCATAAAATTATATATTTTGTGCAAGAAAATAACATGGATATGATTATACATTTAAAGTATAAAGTATAAAGTCTTTAAAGTAAGAAAACGTGCAAAAATGACTGAATCTGTATGCATCAAAGCAAAAGGGAAAATCTCTCTCTGTCTGAAATCTTCTCTTTCTATCTGAAATCCACCATTTCCTTCTGAAGTAAATGGGGCCTCCAGGCTGAACATGGAGTGTATTTGTGCAATTAGGGCACTGAGGTTGGAGTCTCTGACCTGCGTCTTCCGGCGTCTGGTCTCCAATGACAGGATGAAGGCCCACTTCTCTGGTGATCCGTGGGGCTATGGAGGCTTGGGGTACACACGGCACACTGCCTGGGGAGGGTCGCAGGCTCCCGGAGACCAGGCCCCCTGCCTGATCACCCCACTTCCTGCTGCAGATGGGAGAAAGCAGCGAGCACTCAGGGCACGTGATTCAGGGACAGCTGGGCTCCCCCACACATTCTCGTCAGGCACCACATTCATTTTTCCTGCTATAGTCTGACACTTTGAACTTTTATTCTCAAATCGGCTTGGTGTCTAAATGTGTTATTTATTGTTCTTTGTTCTTTATTATCTTGTATTTATTGTTATTAATCTGAGGCAAGAATTTCATAGCAGCATTGACAATAGAACAATAATACACATGACAGTAAACGAGAAAAGACTCCTAAGGGTGAAGATGGCAGCCAACCAGCAGCGCATTTATTCTTAATGTCAATCTGTTGAATCTTCATTACTGGCGACTGAAGGCTTCTGCACGGGTGTTAAGGTGGCGGATTATGCGAGTTTCTCAAGAAGGAAGAGCTTGTTTGTGTCGTGCTGAAATGATCTTGTTCCTCTTTCATCCATACTGCTTGTCTTGGCAGTAAGAAGCACAGATCCTCCCCCAGACGCGATCTTGTGTGGTCTTAATCTTTTTCCCGGTCTCGTAAGTGCTGTCTACCTCTCTGTGTGCCTCAGTGGCGTTCCAAGCCCGGGCAGCTTAAATATGAAAGTGTTTAATGTAGAAAAAGAGGCTTGTGAGCTTCAGCGGGCACCTGCCTCTGGTCCAAACCACCTTCTCAATGCGGTCATTGTGCAGCAGCCACTCAGCGCCCTCCGTTGGGCTCCAGCCTGATCCTGGCAGTCTGTTCGCTTTGTCGGCAGCGCGGCATCAGTAATAACGAAGCATGCCTCCCTAACTGAGTCACTTCACCTCTATAAACAATAAGTACATTAAATTGGAAAAATATGGGCTAAGGCTGGGTGGAGGTGCGGAGAGATTTCATCAGTTTCCTCCCGCAAAGTCAGGGGGACAGAGAGCGATGGGGGATACCAGCTTGGCTTTCAGATGCCATCGTGTTGAGCTGCTCTTCCTGAATTTCCTGGAACAGCAGCGTTTTTAAAATAAATCCTGCCCAGGACTGAGGCTCTGCTCTCTGCGAGCGTCTTCTGAGACATCCGATGGAAACACAGCTGTGAATCAAATCAAGATGTTACTGGATGCCGTTTATTTCTGAAATCCTCCCCCCCCCCGAACTCATCCAGCATCTGGAGAGCTTTGCTTCAAAATATGCCCTAGCTCACAAAGAGCTCAGAACTTCAACCAGAATCCGACCGCACCTGAAATTGACCAGCGCCGCAGGGGTTAATTTCAAAGATTCCAGGGTTCAAATGCTTTATTGTCATTTGTACAAGTGAAATAAAACACTGCCTGGGGTACCTCCCTGCAGACTTATACAACACCACCAATAAGCAAACCATAAATTAGATATATACAGTATGCATGAGGAATACATGGGATATACCATAACATACAAATAGGACAGCAGATTGCTGGGGTTTTCGGTGGCTGGGGTTACGGGATAAAAGTCAGTGCTGATTGGTCAGTGTGCGTTCGTCTTCCTGTCCGCCCTGCCTGAGGCTGACCTCCATGTGGACGCCCACAAGGCTGTGCCTGGGCCAGTGGGCCGGGAGTCCTGCGTCACACCTCCGCTGTTTTGAAACCATACCCACATAAGCGGGAGCAGAATGGCGCCGGGCCTACCCCACGTGATGGCCCACCCGCCTGCCTGCCTGGCGCGATGGCCCAGCCCAGATGCCGGCATGTGGGTCTCTGACGCCAGGGCTGCCTCTCCCTGTGCTGGCACAACAGTGCCCGCCGAGGGCTCCCCTGAGCGTCCCCCATCAGCGCCACGCTCCACACGCATGACAGAGAGCTCCTCTCTGCTCGGCAGGACCCGCTCGACTTGGCCGAGATGGAGGCAGTCGCTCCAACAGCCGAATGGGCTTATCTGTTCATCGCAAGCAAAATTCCTGATGTTCCATTCCATGGGGAAGGAGATGAACCAAGGCAAGAATCGCAGCTCGGCTCAGCTGTCTGCTCCGGGGCAGATAAACTCCAGGGAGCAGAAACCTGCTGTCCTGCTGATGTAGCGGAAGAAATAATCCTGGGAAGCACTGGGTGAACATATGAGCCTTAAGGTTTTCAAATGTAATGGTGCAGGGCAGCTGCTGGGGCCAACTGGTGATTAACCCTGGGTTAGGGTTATGGTTAGGGGCTGACCTGGGTCCTGTCGGGTTAGAATTAGGGTTATGGACTAACCGGACTACTGTTAGGTTAGTTTTAGGGTTATGGAATAACCAGGTTCCTGTTAGGTCTTATTAAATTTCATGCTGGTGGGAATACCCTGTAAAGCAAGTCAAGTAAGTCCAGCTTTGTGCCTGAGCTTAGAAGGTCATGGGTTACAGTCCCGTGGCTTGCAGAGTAATCACATCAGTAATGCTAGAGGTTTCCAAGGCGGGGGTGAGGTGAGGTTAGGGGTGCTACCTTCAGTGACTCATGTGACTCTCGCAGAGCTGCAGGGGACGCCCTGCAGAAGCGGTGTGCATTTCCTGAGAGCTGTGGACGAAAAGGCCGCAGATGGGTGTATATGCTTTGCACAGGGATGCATTTTTGTAACCAAAGCCCCCCATGACTACAAAGGGCTTACAAACCCACAAGCACAGGGGCGCCCTAGTGAACTCCAGACATTTGTACTGCTATGTTTTTTTCCTTACTTTTATTGTAGTTAAAGTCTTGGTGTGGTATTCCTGACCATGCCCAGAAATATATGCAATTTGCTTTTCTTGTATTGTTGTGGTAGAACAGAATCACCCAAGAAAAGCACCCTGATCTGGGCTAAAAGGCACATTTAAATAAGCTAGCACAGTGTTACTACATGCAGTCCTCCAGAACCTCCAGACAGTCCACATTTTTGCTCCCTTCCAGCTCCCAGCACACCTGAACCAGGTGTTCGGGGTTTTTGATTGTTTGACAGTTCGGTTCAGGTCTACTAGGAGCTGAGAGGGAGCAAAAATGGAGACCGTCAGTGGGTCCCTGCAGACTGGGCTGACGAACATGCCGGGTGAGAGTATCACTGATAGGACATCAGAATACCATATGTACAATATACCAGGGTCACTTTATACCCCGTTCTTGTTCCCCTTCGCACCAGCCTGTTGGTCATAATACTGAGAAAATGTGCAGCTTTCTGTCCCTCACATTCCATAAAGGCCCAGTGCGGCGGGAATGAGAGGCCCTGTGCTGGGGTGCGAAGCTGAATCCCTCCACCCCGCATCTATAAACACTTTCAAATTTAACTTTGCACATTAGCCAAGCAAATGAAAACAAAATTGAATGAATTTAGGGCTTGGTGAGAATCCCAGGTTCTGTGTAATTTAAATTAGGGCTGTACGCTGGATTCAGTGACCTAGTATTTTTTCTTTGCACTCATTTGATCTATGGGTGGGCTTGCTGTTGGAAGTTATTGCTGTTAAAAGGCCTTTGCAGAACATTTAGTTTCCTCGCCACAAGGATTTATGGTGTCATGTGAGGTTCTGTCTTCCAGAGGCGGATGAAGGAGTTTGGCACAAATCAACCTGAGAATCAGCCAGGATGGAACCATCAGCCATTCATTTGGGAACAAGACGGGTAGCCGTTAGTCTCCCGGTGGATCGCAGGCAGAAACATCCGCTTCACTTGGTGTTTTTCCAGAGCCCAGGGTGGGTCTGGAATGGGCCGTAACTGACCAAAGGAACCCGCAGAACAAGTGTTGAAATGGTGCTGAGAACAAGCCGAGAAGCTCAGGTGAGAATATGCATCAGAGGGTTTAACCAGGGTGTGAAACATCTCCATGTTCCCAAGCGCCACAAAGCCCCTCCCCCAGACAGTACCAGTTTCCCCACTGGGAATACCAGCCACAACTAGAACAGCCTGGTTGCCTAGACTGAGCACATAAGCCATACTGTAGATACATTAGCAGGCCCGTCTGCCCCAGCTCGCGCCATCACTCACGGCACGTCAGCCCTCGTCCAGACGCCAATGGAGCACTCCCCTGGTGAAGGCCGAGCCTCCAGATCCTGCTAAGAGCTTCGGCTACCGGCCAAGCAGCCGACGTAGCACAAGAGGGCGAGCAATGCTGACGGCGTCCCTCGCTCAGTGGTCCGCGCTCATTTTGGCGCCATTTACTCATCTCGTAAAGATCCTGTGTAGGTTACGAACCCAAGACATGACTATGAATTAAGCCCTGAGTACAGAAAAACAGCACGGAGGTTTTGCATATTAGGGGAACCTAACCCAAACCATGTGTGTTTTCCTCCATAACGTAACAACACAAGGCAGGGAAAAGAGGGTGTCCTTCAACAACAGGCCTGGCAGGATCCACTCCAAGGGACAGATTTATGACGAGCTTCTCCCTTTCAAATCACAGCGGCCCCACCTTTGGTTTTGCTGTCTGTCTGACTGGACGACCTGCTTCAGGGAAGATTAAATCCTCTGGCACGTTTCGTTCTCAAGCCCTGGCATCCGTCCCGTTTACATATTTCCAAGGACGCTAAGAGATGCCATCAAAAGATGTTGTTTGCATACAAGGACAACTCATGAACGTGAAACTCCACAGGAAGCCTTCCTTTCGGTTGGCAGTCGAGCTCCACAGCGTCTCCACGCTGTCGAGTTACAGCCTCATCTTAGCTGCTCCATGGCTCAAATGAAACCAGCGAGACATAATTACAGTTACACCTTAGTGCCAGCGGTCATGTGATCTTGCACTACAGGATTACTAAGTAGCATTAGAACTTAAGTATCATTAGAGCATTAGAATCAGGTTAATTTCAAATTTAGCTATATTCCGTCTCAAAAAGGATAAAAGCGAATTTCACCACCTCTATTTCAAGCTTTAAAATGCAAAACTCAAAGGTAAAAGCTCAGCTTAATTTATTCTCCGCTATGAATGCGTACAGATTCAGCGTTCAAACACAAGCCTCTGGGGAAACGGCAGAGAGAACAGAGATAGACTTCAGCTCATTTCCAGACTGTTTTCCTACTAAACACTGGATCCGGCCTCGCTCTGCATAACCCTGAACCCCAAACACTTCATGCCTTCTACTATTCTACTATTTATGCTTGATTTTAAAGTACTCGTTTCACTACTCTCAGTTATTGCTTTGTAAAGCCATTTTTAACTGATTTTATTAATCATGCCGGTGGACCAGATACATCATGAGCATGACAAATTAGTCTATTGCCTCTTGGTTTCCATAGTATCACTGCTATGGGTGAAGGGATTTAACACGGTATTAAAAGACCCTTGACAGATCTAGGCTGTGCATAGGTGAGTAATCAGAGATGTAAAGCCCCACGGATGTTACATCACCTCCTAAGTGTGAGTCAGCTAGCTGTGCCCGTCATTTGAGAAGAATACGTAACCTAACAGAACAACTAGTGTAACGATCAACATTATCACAAGTTTACTCACGCAGCAACAAAGCCTGTTATTAGTGAATAATTACGAAGGTGTTATTTGACGTTGGCTTCTGATGTTCTGATGTCCCGCCGTCATAGGCAGGCAGGGGTGAAGGCGCAGTGTGCCATCCCAGGGCAGACACTATTAGTAACATTATGGCTGTTATATATACAGTACTGTGCAAAATATATATATATATCAAATCACTGCAATTGACATTTCAGAAAAACTGAAATTTTAAAAGTAGTTCGAAAACTCAAGTAGTTAGCGCCTCCTGGCTCTCCAGCCCTCCTATGGGACTCACCTGATTCTGATGTTATAATCAAACCAGAAAGGCTGTGCATTTTCATTTTTATCTTTTCAAACCTGAATATCAGACGTTCTTCTTGAGGTACCTTCATGTTTGCTTAGCAGACTCTTTTGGCAAAAACGACGTTCAAGCGGGAGAGAGTGACGGACGGGGCATTGTCCAGCTAGGCTCTGCTTCCCGGGAACAGCCAAGACCAAGTGCATGTTAGCATGGGGGGCATGATCTAGGCAGCACTCTGCAAGAACCTAACAGGAGATATATTCAGATCAAAGTGGTGTTTCTAAGCTGAATACAGAGTGCGAGCCCCAAAACATCTAAATTCAAATAGAAAGTTGTGCTGTTGATTCAAAAAAGTGCAGATGCTTTAACCTTTGCCTGTAATCTGTCTGAGACGTGACGGAAGGAGCCAAAGCAGCTGGATGTGAGCAGCCCCCACGGCGTGCCACGCCAGTCTCACCCCACAGTCCCTTGCTTCATCCTGAACTCATCTGGCAAATGATACAGTCTCCTGATTGGAGCAATGAGAACCAGCTGGGTGTCATTCCGCTGGGGGGGGGGGGCTACCTTTCTCCATTGGTCCTCAATCTTTAGCCAGCGCCCCCTATTTGAAAGTAGCACAGGCGATCAGACCTTCCCAAAATTAAACGTTTAAACACTCAAGCAACTTGCACACACATGTCCAAACATGTTCTAGTTTAAATCCTTACAGTCACGAGATGCTAACCAAACGCAAACTGATTCCTAAAAGTTTTATTTACAAGGATAAACAAACTGGAATTGTAAACAGACTCACACTCACAGACATAGGGAATAACGTGGGTTTCCCTTGGCATTATAAGCATTTTGGAGACTCCTATCCCTGGTCAAACATTCATCTGAAAGGTCTGACCCTTTATGTAAATCTTGTCTCAATTAGTTAAGCGCGCGCAGCTTTTCCCAAAGCACGTCCATTTCACCCACTTTGTAAAAAAAGCACCTTTTCTGCTTAATGCAATTGGCTTTGTATCCTAAATATTAAAAGCCATTCCTGGTGCTCCCTTCTCCTCGTTTCTGAGGCCCTGCGCCCAGAGTTACCAGCGCCATGAAGCTGTACTGTAGGCTGGCTTTCAAACATGGTGGAGCAAGAAATATGTCGTTGAACTAATCTTTTTCGGGGCTAGTTGTTTCTTCCTGTTTCAGGGAGCTGCAGGTTATTGGGCAGCTGAGACGCCCGCTCAGTAATTACTGCCTTACGTAGCGGCTGGCTGGAAAGCCTTGCCATTCAGAGAAAATGGAATCAGCACATCCGGAAGATCCAGATTTCAGCTTTTTACGTTTGGTCACAGGCACACTCAGGCTGTGGGGTTTTCTTTGGGGGGCGGGGGGGGGGGGGGGGACAGATTGCCCCAGCTAATCACTGCCTGTCTCCTGTGAAGTGCAGCGGGCTGAGCTCCACCCCCCAGTACCCACCAGCGGACACGCCCCTCCGAGACGACCCTCGCGGGGCTTGTTTGGGCTGAAAGCAGGATGGTCCCACTGCAGCAGATTGAGCCAAAGATAGCCCGGGTTTGGGGCGTTTACCCTTGGCACACTGGATGGTCTCCACTGTCCCATTGTTATTCGGTGATTCTGCCTGGGATTCAGTATTATTATTATTACTATTATTATTGTTGTTGTTATTGTCAGATATATTCATATATATATACACACTCACAGAGTACTATGCAAAAGTCTTAGAAAAGGAAAAGATAAGGAAAATTATGTTTAAATTATATTCATGTTGATTTTACGTCTGTCAAAGTGTGTTGGCTTAACCATTTAAAAAGCTCTGCTAAATCACACCAGTATTTGCAGCAGCCATCCAATATACCAATGGATTATTTGACTAGCATACGATGCTCAGCTAATCGACACTTTTCAAACTAACTAAAGAAATTATTTAAATAAGCTGGTGATGAAATTAAAAAAATACATATAATGGCTGTTCATGGTTGTCCCTGAGGAGAGGTTTAGGAACTGATAAGTTTTGTTCTAGCCGTCCAGCAAGATATCAATGACTTTTCGGAGAACAGAAGATATTCTTACTAGTTTTTATTCTGTTATTCTTAATTTGCATATGATCTCATGTTAAATAGTGTTTTTGTCCTGAGCAAATTTACACTTAATACTAGGTATGTAACGATGCATCGCGAATCAGTAAAAAAAATCGGTGTACATGTATGACGATTCAAACCGGCTGATGTGGAAAATGAATCGCTACTTTTTTATGAGAACAAGTACGTAACAGAAAGTACGGTGTAACGTTACATTTAATTTCACGACGTCAGCTCCACGTCTGACGTCACTGCGTACGCGACGTCGACGTCAGTTTTTGGTTCAGACGGAAGGCGAGGTGCCGAGTAAGTTTGAAGCTGAAGACGCGCCGCTCAGCATTAAATCGGCGGCGTGGCAGCATTACGGCTTTTCAGCAATCTCATATGAAAGCGGCGAGAAAATTACAGACAAGACAGAAACGGCGTGCTGACACTGTAAATGACTGATAACATAGAAAACGTCTATACTGTATATAGGGTGACCAGATAATCCCTATCATGCCGGACACTTTGAGCTACTTCAGGTTTTACAAACTACTTTATACCCGAAAGGCTCCTTTGCTTGGCTAATTTCTCCTTGCGCTTTGACTGGTTTGTTTCCTTAAGACTCATCCAGCTGTTTCACATTAACATTAGTGATACGTGCATGAATATCAGAGACTTGCCTATCAGCACACAGCAAGAACACAGTGCTTAAGTGAAATCCATGTTCTTTTAATTGAAATGGAAGTTTACAAATCCTGTCCGGGATGACATGGATTATCTGGTCACCCTACCTAAACGTCTATTTCATTGGAAGGAGAATGCTAAGATGTACCTACTGCATTCTCCTCTAGCTTAGGCATACCTCACCACACCAGCCACCTCTATCCCCAGTGAAAGGGTTTTTCGACTGCAGGGGAAACTGTGAATTTACAGAGATCTCAGCTTCAGCCATGTTCATTTTCCTTAAAAAAACATGTAAATTCTAAGTTGCACATGCAAGCATTAGTTCAATTGAAGAATTTTTATTGAGTTATTTTGATGTAGGATTTGTTTTAAAAACTATTTAATTTCGGTTGCACTTCGGTTGTGTTGCACAGTTTGGAGAGATAAGGAATATTTTTGAGTCAAAATATGAGAAAATCGTATTGTGAACTCAGAATCATGAATCGTGAGTTGAGTGTATTGTTACATCCCTACTTAATACCCACATAAATATCTTTAAACATTTCCTTTGACTGTCTAAGACTTTTGCACAGAAGTGTATATAATTACACAGTAGGAAAAATCAACAAACATGGAAAAACATCCATATAATGCAAAACTAACAGCTGTAGAGGAATTGAGGTGTCCCAGGGAAAGAGAGGAGGAGATCGAGGATGTGTCCCGGGGACTGAGAGGAGGTGAAAAGGTGGTGTCCCGGAGACTGAGAGGAGGTGATCACGGAGGTGTACTGGGGACTGAGAGGAGGTCATCAAGGAGGTGTCCTGGGGACTGAGGGGAGGTGGTGTCTAGACCTGAGCAACCATCACACTCATTGAGGTTGGGTTAGGCCCAGTTGACCAGGATATGTGGGCCTGGGAGCATATCCCAAACCTACACAGAGACTTCCCACCACATGGCTTATCCCAAGCCAGTATCACCCAGGGACGTCATTCGCTCAGGGGGTTCCGGGTCCCAGCTGGCGAGCCACCCTACAGCGAGACAGGAAGCCCGCCCGGCAGCATCCATCCAGCAGCTCGGCATGGACGCCCGGTACCATCCGCACCCCCCTGCATTCGGCCGAGGTGCCTGCTTAGTGTCCCCCCCCCCAGTCACTGCAGATCTGACTAAATTAATTAGTCATGCCGCATATGAAATTTGCATTGAGATGCATATTAATAGAAGGCAAGAGGCCGGATTCAGAGATCTGCTTTCATCATTCAGATAACCTGTCTGAAGGTTCCTTTGCTCAGTAATCCGCTTGGCTACGTTAAGCTCATTTTACTGTAACACATTTTACATGCTACTCCTGTGTGTTGTCTTCCTGTTAACAATGAATATAGCACATGTCCAAGAAGGCATGTTTGGTGTTTGAATAAAGCACCGTCATGTATGTGTGGCCCGCATGCTGCAGCTGCCTCCTGCACTTTTTCTCCCATGTCATGCCAGTCCCCATGCCCAGAGCCAGGCTTACACACCGATAGCGGGCTTTTGCATCAGCAGCGCTGCTGCCCCGCTCCCTCAGGACGCGTGAGAAGCCCGTTTGACACGACAAACAACAGTCCACCTCTGGGAAATTTTAACTGGCAGTTCAGTCTGACTGCGGCTTCATCCCGCAATAACTCAGACCTGGGGGGCCAGCATTACAGTCTAAACCCCGCCGGATGGGAGGAGGTGGCAAAGCAGACAGACAGAGCCATCTCCTGTAACTCCCCTGTGAAGTAGACCACAGATCCGGGGGGTGAGGGCGGGAGGGAGGGGGGTAACCCACTGAAAACACAGGCGGCCGAGGTTCTGGCTGGCTCTTCTTCACTGCCAGCTGCAATATGTGCAAGTTACAAATATCTGCCGCAGTAAATGTGAGTTTATTTGTGGACCGCGTCACTGCGACGGCGGGCTTTCGGGGTGCACACTGACCGAGTTTGTCGGCCGCGTCATTGTGATGGCGGGCTTTCGGGGTGCACACTGACCGAGTTTGTTTGTTGGCCACGTCATTGTGACGGCGCGCTTTCGGGGTGCACACTGACAGCGAGTTTGTCGGCCGCGTCATTGCGATGGTGGGCTTTCGGGGTGCACACTGACCGAGTTTGTCGGCCGCGTCATTGCGATGGCGGGCTTTTGGGGTGCACACTGACGGCGAGTTTGTTCCAATGAAAGTCTTTCCAAGTTGGGCATCACCACAGCACAGAAACAATGCCAGGCCTCCTCGGGCAGCGTGGTCCCCCCTGCGCTCTGCTGCGAGACGCTCTCTGGTGGATGCCCTGCCTGGCTCTGCCCGTAGTGGCCCAGGAGAGAGTCTGCCTGTCCTGCTCTGCTTCTCATGGGCCTTCCGCTGTGGTAGGATTCCTGCTCTAAATATAAAGCAGAACAATAAGTACCATACATTAATTATACATATTCCCAGCATGCCGCAGGGCTCAAGGCAAGACATATTGGCCCTTTTGTTTGCCTAAATTTTGGTCGCGACCACAAAAGAAATGTTATTTACATCAGAAGACACCAGCAGAGAAGGAGTGTACGGCTTTATTGCCACATTCCTCTCCCTTGGGTTTTTGTGGACTCCCTGTGGGATTTTTTTTCTAGGCGTCCTTTCAAAACTCTGGCATGTGATGACATTCTCGGGCCGAGTATAGCGGAACCCTCTGCCGAAAAGGCCGGACACAGAGATGCCCCTCGCCTACTTCCGCCCTGCTCCATATTACACTCTTCAGGTGTTCCTGAGCCCCCCCCCCCACCCCATCCATTACTGCCGAGTCCAGGCGCCGTCACTCGGGGTTAAGGGGGGGTCACACGGCGTGACTGATGCGCGATTTCCCAGAGGGCAGCTCCGAATAGACGGGACATGGCCAGTGACAGGGATGTGTATACAAATGTCAGGCCCCTGCTCCTCTGTAGAACCAGCTTTGTCTTTTCTGCTAGGGTTTACGTCCGAGAGGGATTTCGCATGTACCTCTGCCTGCCGCCCGCGTCTCCAGGCGTCTCCCGGGCTCGAAAGCCTCCGCAATGCCTCAGATGCTCTTTGGGATGCAGAGACTCTGCTTAATGTGACTCTCTCCTCCCACACATGCTGGCCCCACAGTACCATTTATTCTCCCTCCGTCTCTGTTGCTGTAAGAAGTTTATTCTGATGAGCTGGGCTGCCATCGCTCCCTTTTGCTAACACACCAGTTTCTCCCTTTTCATGACATTGTATTTGCATAATAGATGCTTTTCCCCAAAGCATTTTTTGAGGGAGCAGAGTCAGCTGGGAGTGGCCTTTCTCAGGGGCCCAAGGTGGCATCAGTCCACTGGCTCCAGGATTTGAACCGGTGACCTTCTGCCCAAGTCAGTTTGCAGTAGCCTCCAGTCAAGCTTGTGTACGGTAGCAAAGCTGCATCGCTGAAACACTTCAGTTGTTTTAAACCAATTTGTACCTTAATTCTGGATGTGTCTGTAATGGGCAGAGCTTCATTAATGAAGGTCACGTGGGCGTGTGGTTGATGAACACACCTCATAAGTGTGCCTGTGTCTGTGTGTGTTGTCGACTGCTAAATTATGGATCTTTGTCACCTCTTTGATTAATCACTGTCCCACATGTCAGAATGTCAAAGCATAAGAAAAACCATCAAATGTCACATGCCAGTCGGTGGGAAAAGGCATGGAAAGCGGAAGTGATGTGGCTGTATAGAGGGACCCTTCATGACATGAGTCTGAAAGGGCATCTGCATTTCGTTGTAAATTATAGAAGACCATTACCAGTACACGGCAAAGAAGGCAAGCTCTGAAATTACATTATCAAGCTGAGGGAGACTGGAACAAACTGTAGCTGCAGTGCATGATGGGAAAGCAGAAGACCTCCCGGTGGGGGGGGGGGGGGGTTGATCACAAGGTTCGGTTTCCACTCCGGTCCATTTATTTCTATGGAAAAAACCCTAATCCCAAACACGACACCCTTAACAGGGGTGCAGTAGTTAGCATTGCCTCACACCTCTGGGCCCAGGGTTCAAGTCTCCGCCCAGGTTCCATGTGTGTGGAGTTTGCATGTTCTCCCCGTGTCGTCGTGGGGTTTCCCCCCACAGTCCAAAAACATGCTGAGGCAGACTGGAGTTGTTAAATTGCCCATAGGAGTGAGTGTGCCCTGCAATGGGCTGGCCCCCCAACCCGGGTTGTTCCCCACCTTGTGCCTGTAGTTTCTGGGATAGGCTCCGGACCCCTCAGAACAAGATAAGTAGTTTCAAAAAAGAGATGGAGACCCGTAACCAACCTAAATAAAAGCATTTGGCATTTTTTTCTTTTTTGATTGCATTCACAGATTTTTATAAAATTGAGGTTATCCAAATGGGGACCTGAAAAAATGTCCCCAAAAGTAAGGACATTTTGGTACTCAAATGTGATCTATGCAAACCCACAAAGATGCACGGTCTACCTAGTGTGGATGGCATTATAGCACAGCCACAGCTGGTGAGAGAGGCACCATGGGATGTGCCAGACTCTGTCAGCTGTGGCCCAGCGCTCAGCAGCATTCACACAGTCACTGAAGCCTGACCAGCAGCAGGGTGGCCCAGATGCACAGCTCCCAGGAGGCAGCCGGCCACCCGTTACAGACGGGATAGGTCTCAGGCTCCATATGCAAAGCATCATCCTTCCCATAGCACCTCTGTTCCTACTGCAAGAACATTCTCATCAGAGGTGTGAAAAATGGGCGGGGTCACCATGAGCTCTCAACAAATGATTGGTTCAAATCACTTTCATTTTATTGGTTCCTATTAGTCAGAAATAGTGATTGATTGGACTATGCCCTTTTCAGCCTCATTTCTGCTGTCACTACTTTACATAGCTTGCTTTGTTAGATTTTTACAACTGCTCTTTTCTATAGGATATGGTTGATGGTCTGATATGGTCTAATACCATCTTCTATAGGACTGAGGTGGTCTGTAATACTGACTTATATAGGACATAGTTCATGTTCACAGGTGTTCTGTAGTACTGACTTATATAGGACATAGTTGATGGTCTGACGGCCTGTAATATCATCTTCAATAGGACATAGTTCATGTTCTGAGGTGGTTTGAAATACAGTCTTATATAAAACTTTGTATATGGTCTCAGGTGGTCTGTAATGCAGTCTTCCATTATGCACAAATAATGTTCTAGTCTATAATAGACCTGGCTTCCTGGAGTTGGTGAGGGTGTGGCCCAAGATCACAATGAGCTCTGCAATTCCCAAGGTGAGTTTAGGCTGGGAAGGCCTGTTTGTTAATGCAGTCCTGTTGATGAATCATTTTAAAGTGGAGGTGAGATGCAGGTCCCTCCAGAGAGTCTGCCTCATCTAATTACTGTCTGTAAGTCTAAACTTGTAATTTAACACCACTGCCTCCACGGAACACTGGCCTTCTGCAGTAAATAATGGTGACGTCCTTTGCAAAGCCTCGATGTTGTTACACAAAGGCGATTCATCTAGACAGCCTGTGCCAAATCTCCAGATTATCCTGACCTTTTGGAAGGGGTATAGTCTCCAGATCAGATCAACTATGAGCATCAGAATGAAAAGGCCATACCTAAAATAATAATTCCATGTGTAAATTCATGATATCAGAACTCCAACCGGCATGGTTTCTAAGAGGCTAAACAATGAGATAAATGACAGAAACATCCTCCCTGACAAATGAGGTCAACAGGAATTTACAGTCTGCCAGCCTGTGTTCAATTGGGGGCTACAGACATCAAAGCAGAACAGCTGAATTTTTATTTCAGAATCTATCTTTCTTTCCCTTTATCTCACACTCTTGAGATCTTGTGTGGAACCCGGACTGAGATGCCTAACAACACAGCATTGGCTGGGGAGCCTGAGTTTGGCGTGATGAGAGTTAAAGAAAACAGCTTTATGTTAAGAGATGGCACGGACCATGGATCTCATCCACTTGGCTCATCCACGGGGCTCGTCCAAGGAGCTCAATAACGGGGCTAGTCCATGGGGCTCGTCCACAGAGCTCAATCACGGGGCTCGTCCATGGGGCTCGTCCACGGGGCTCGTCCAAGGAGCTCAATAACGGGGCTCGTCCACGGGGCACAATCACGGGGCTCGTCCACGGGGCTCGTCCATGGGGCTCGTCCAAGGAGCTCAATAACGGGGAGAGAGATGAACAAAGGAACAAGGTAAGGACAGGGGTGGGATCCCTGATAAAGATCTGCCCGTGAGAGTGCTGCTGGGGTTTGGGGGCATGTTGGGGGGGGGGGGGCCTTGGCAGCAACCCCTGGGGGCCCCGCCG
>JAODKM010000058.1:32667772-32678400 GCA_026780845.1 Petrocephalus sullivani | reverse complement strand
AGGCCCCCTCACACGCGTCAGCCCAGAGCTCGCAGCCTGACACGCCCCCCCTCTCTCCCTTTACCCCCCCCCGGCCACACCCCTGGCCCGGGCCCCCCCCCCTCGGCCTCCCCCCCCCCCCCCCCCCCGGTATCCCGTGTCCAGAAGCACTTCCTGATGAATCTGGAGAACGCCAGCAGCTACCAGCCGGCAGGCCGGGCCCCGGACATGGAGCACAAGGTCGCCAAGCACTCGCTGGGCTTCCAGCGTTGTTCCACCTCCGACGACGACTCGGGCTGCGCCCTGGAGGAGTACGCATGGGTGCCCCCTGGCCTGCGGCCCGACCAGGTCAGAGCCCACCCCCGGCTGTTTCTGCTGTCTCAGGCAGGCGTGTCTGAAGTGCAGGTGTTCATCTCCGAGCAGCCCGGGTGACATCCAGTGCCTCGGGTTGTGCCCCCCCACTCCACCACTCCACCACTCCAAAGCCTGCACCAGGCGGAGGGGGAGAAGAGGAAGAGATCTCTGTGGGGTGGGGTTGGGGGGTAGGTCACACAGAGTGCGTGACACACACCTGGAGGGGAACAGGGGGCAGAGCGTGTGTGTGTGTGTGAGAGAGAGCACAAATTCTATCCTATGCCACTAGACTGTATCCTTTGCCATTGACTACCTCAGTACAAATTCATCATCTTTAAGTAAACCAGGCCGCTCTGGAATGAGCAGAGGCTAAAAGGTTGTCGTAAACAGCCTTTGTGCCGAATTCCGTGGCCCATTTTTGAGTTCGCCTTTACTGTCCCCCCACCCCCTGAAACTCTGCTCCCTGCCACACAGCAGTTAGCGGGACCAGCTGAGGTGCAGTCGGCCATGGCGGACGGACCTCCTGGAACACATGGTGCAGTCTGCTCACCCCTGTGCCTAAAATACTGCCGGGGGGGGGGGGGGTTAGCCCCCAGCTGTGTGCGATTTATCTCCTCCTGACGAAGGCCGTCATGTAAATGCAATGCTGCATAGAATATGTATGAAGTCACACAGAGATTGCATTGTCAGGCCTCGCATTATCTCAGTCTTACCCTCAAAATGCCTCAGACGGTGTGATTTTATGGTGTGGAACATGGTTGTTTGTTTTTCCGTATATTTCCCCTGGAAACGTGTTAATGCCATCAAACACATTCTGGGTTTGTTATACGAAAGTCTCATGCCCAAAATTGTAAATGAGTCTGCTTTTCCATCTGTCAAAGAAGACCCGTGTTGCTGCATGCAAGTCCCCCTTGTGGTTGCTTAGATAGATGTGGTTCTTGACACCTATCAGCTTGTGGAATCAAGCTTCCAGATCCCATTCCTACCCAGCACATATGGATACAATGAGCAGAGAAGGGCCTGACCACCAGGGGGCACTAACCCTAAATGCACCAGCTACCCCTATATCATGCTGACCCCCCCCTCCCCCATGCAAAAATATGTGGGGTAAAAGTGACCCCACCAACACCTCCCCCCTTGAGGACAGCATGACTCTTTCAGCAGGAGGATGTTACTTGCAGAGGAGATGAATCCAGTTGGGCCCGGCTCTTTACGATAGTGCTAATGGCTGCAGATAATTACCTCTTTCCCAGGTCTTTGTATTTATTGCTACAAAGGGTCTTTAACCAGACCACCTTACTAAAACTAGCACTGGTTTGCTGTTTACCAGCCAGTAAGCACTTAGGAGTTGCTGAACAGTAGCAGTGTGGATCATGGCGTTTCCTGTTTCAAATGTGTCAGCAGTACACCCTGTAAAAATGCATCGCATTTACTGAGATCTGCCTGCTGCATCCCTACAAACACAGGTCCAGCTCTACTTCTCCTGCCTGCCTGAAGAGAAGGTGCCCTACGTCAACAGCCCTGGGGAGAAGTTCAGAATCAAGCAGCTCCTGTACCAGCTGCCCCCGCATGATAATGAGGTGAGTGCTGGACCCTAACACGTTTCCTCGAGTACGGACAGATTGGACCCACCATAAAGATCAGCTTCTCCGCTGCCACTCTGTGGCCTTGCCTCGCCTCGTGGGCCCTGCCGGTGGCCTCACACTGAGCCTCTTTGTTTCTTGATCACAAAGTGGGTGTCGGCACAATAAAACTTTTGACAAAATGACTTTATGATGTTTGCGGCCCGTCGGGCTACACCATGTACTGGGGGATTCTCGGCATAGCTGTGGTTCCCAAGGGGAGGTGAAAATGGGCGAAACAGACCCCGGCAGGAGGCTTGTGTGGCATGGCTGTGTGCGGTGGGCCGCTGCCCTGGCATGCCTGCTCCTGCGTCTGTTGTCCAAAGCTTGATTCCACTGTAAACAGTGATCCTGTCTGTACAAACATTAGCGTCCCTGTTCCCGCTACGGTTTCTTGAGCGCGAGCTTCTGGGAGGAATGGCTGCCGTTTTTGATGTGGCCGGTGACGCCGGTGCCTGTGCTCCCCACCCCAGATGCGCTACTGCCAGTCGCTCAGCGAGGAGGAGAAGAAGGAGTTGCACATGTTCAGCACGCAGCGCAAGAAGGAGGCCCTGGGCCGCGGGGCTCTCAAGCTACTGGGCCGCACGCGGCTGCACGCCATCTGCGAGCATGTAGGTTTCCCGTCATCCCACGTGTCGCTGGCCCACACCGTCCCCTCCTGCCTTGGGGGGAAAATATTAGCTCTGAGCCTGGAGCGCTAAGAACACTGGGTTTTGAAAGGACCAAAATTTTGGTGTCTACTCTACCGAGAAAGCAGGCCGAACATGGAGGCCATTCCAGCCATCAGAATGTGTCGCCTTTCAGGATATCCCCTACGCATATGCTCTTGTGGTGGGATTTGTCTTATTTCACACTTACAGAGGTCAGAAACTGCTCAGGGACAACAATAGAGGCCTGTCAAAACCCATCAATGGCTCCGCTTGCCGACTGCAATCTGTTCTCTCCACGTGCTCGACTAGGATGGCTGAATGTTAAGGGGGAGGAGGAAGATACCGCATCCCCCCAACCACAGAGTGAAGTGAAGGGCCTGCGGTCTCCATTCCTCCAGGCAACACATGTCATATAGTGTCTGAAGTAGCCCCAGATGGAGCAGAACAGCACGGTTCTCTGTCTCCAGTTCGGCGCTGAAATGCAGGGCCACATGACACCGCGGGTAGAAGGCCAAGGCCACGGCGTCATAATGGAGAGCAGCTGGGAGGCGCCTGCTGGCAGCAGAGCTTATATAAAGACATGCGCCTGTGTATGTCTTCACGCTCCATTAAGCTGCTCAATCATTTATTCTTCAGGGACAAACGAGAGCGTGTTGGCAGAGGTGGAATTTGCAAAACTCACGTCATTTTTTTTTTTTACGTAAAAACCCCGCTTTACATTCTCTCTTAACACACGTCCTTATGGAAAGTGACTTATATGGCCGGCTGTATATCATATGCTATAAAAAGAAGACTAAGCAGGGCCCTGGATTACACGTTTTACAGTGTTCTCTGCACGCCATGGCAGTGGTGTACATTTCAGGGTATAGACCACACGTAGTTAATAATCCTTATTTAAAGGGCAGTGAACATGGTTTGAGTGGCAGTCTATCTGCACTGTGGTGCATGAAATGCAGGCCAGTTTCATACAAGCAGAAACTTTAATGAGAAGGAAAACTTTTAAAAGGAAGTTTAACCAGTTGCCTTTGTTCATTTTTAAGACCATAAATACGAGAGCCAGCTGCTGGTAACTTATTCCAATATCCACAATATTCACAATATCCCAAGCTCCCCCCCAATGGACTAAATGTATAGGCATAGTTGGAAGATCCTGCATGTGGACTGTGTCCTAAAACAATGTGGGCTTTATCAGTGAGTTTGCTTGGTTACTTGCATCCTCACATTGCCAACACCCCCCGCAGTGTGGTGAGGACGTCAGCGGTGGCGAGTTGGCGGTGTTTGCCTCCAGGGCGGGACCTGGGCCGTGCTGGCACCCAGCGTGCTTCGCCTGTGCCACCTGCGGCGAGCTCCTGGTGGACCTCATCTACTTCTACCACGACGGGAAGGTGCACTGCGGCCGGCACCACGCTGAGCTGCTCAAGCCGCGATGCTCCGCCTGTGACGAGGTGAGTCCTCACTTTAGCGATCCAAGGCCCTGTCCAGCTCAAGGCAATTAGGCAGCCCCTAAACCAACCGTGGTTCCCCCTAGATCATCTTTGCCGACGAGTGCACGGAAGCCGAGGGCCGCCACTGGCACATGAAGCACTTCTGCTGCTTCGAGTGTGATACTGTGTTGGGCGGCCAGCGGTACATCATGAAGGACGGTCGCCCCTACTGCTGCGGCTGCTTTGAGTCACTCTACGCCGAGTACTGCGAGGCTTGCGGGGAGCACATCGGTGAGTGGCACTCATCTGCCGGCCCTCGTCCCACCTCCCTGGGAACACTAACAAAGAGTCTGCTTCCTCCCTGCCTCCAGGTGTGGACCACGCCCAGATGACCTATGATGGCCTGCACTGGCACGCCACGGAGACATGCTTCTGCTGTGCCCAGTGTAAGACCACGCTGTTGGGCTGTCCCTTCCTGCCCCGCCAAGGTCGGATCTACTGCTCCAAAGCCTGCAGCTTGGGAGAAGACGTCCACGCCTCTGACTCCTCAGACTCTGCCTTCCAGTCGGGCCGTTCCCGTGAATCCAGACGGAGCGTGAGGATGGGGAAGAGCAGCCGCTCGGCTGACCAGTGCCGCCAGTCGCTGCTCTTCTCACCAGCCGTCAACTACAAGTACCCAGGCCTCTCTGGTAATGCCGATGACACCCTGTCCCACAAACTGGCGCACCTCCGCTTTGCTGAGGACCACTTCTGGAAGAACAGGGAAGAGCAGGAGGCCCCAGAGGACCACGAGGAATGGGCGGAACATGATGACTACATGACGCAGCTGGTCCTCAAATTCGGAGAACAGGGCATCTTCCAGCCCTCTGAAGACACAAGGCCTGCCGAACCCTGGATGGCCGACCAAGAGGTCAAGATATCTGCACCGAAAGCTGGCAATCACATCCAGAGTCTGGCCAGCAAGAAGTACCAGGAGGACATGTACTGGGCCCAGTCACAGGATGGTCTAGGAGACTCTGCCTATGGAAGCCATCCGGGACCGGCCAGCAGCAGAAAGATGCAGGAGGTAGAGATGGACCATGGAGCAGCCAGCTTCGGACGGGACCAGAAGCAGTGGTACGATGATTCACTGGAGTGCATCACAGACGAGCTGAAGCAGCCAGATCCAAGTGTCCGGGATTCCATGGACTCCTTAGCATTGTCTAATATTACGGGTAAGACCCTGCTTTATTAACTGGTTAGTCATTCTAATTGCTTACGCTTGGGTAGCGAGCTGATTTTATGTTTGTGTCCTAACTTCCTCCTGTTCCCACAGGAGCCTCTGTGGATGGGGATGGCAAAGAGAGGCCCTTACTGTACTCTTTACAGAACTTCCCGGACCTCGAGAATGAGGACTGTGAGAAAATGAGCAACATGGGAACTCTGAACTCTTCGATGTTACACCGGAGTGCGAATTCACTCAAGAGCTTGACATCGGAAGTAGAGCCCGAGGAAGAAGTGGAGGAGGAGGAAGAGGAGGAGGAAGAGGTGTCTTTTCCTGAGGAGAAGACCCCATTGCCGCATGTTCCAATGCTGCGGAGGACCAGGTCTCAGTCCCGGCCGCAGCAGGTAAAATTCTCCGATGACGTCGTGGACAACGGCTCCTATGAGGAGGTGGAGGTGCGGCCGCCCCCCATGAGTGAGCGGACCCGTCGGCGCGCCTTTCACTTTGAGGAGCAAGAGCGGCACCAGGGACGTTTGCGGCACCACCACCATCGGCGCCGCCGCAGCAGGAAGTCCCGCTCGGACAACGCCCTGCACATGGTCCCCAAGGAGCGCGCCCGCATGCTCTTCAGGGAGGAGCCCAACAGGCACTTTGCTTCCTCATGCTCCCAGACCCCTCAGGGTTTCCTGCCCAGCCAGGAGCTGTACGGCCCACGGCCCCAGCCCCGGTCCCACGCCAGCTCTGACTACGCCCTGCCGAGCCCGCTCCCGGCGCTGTACGGCTACGACGACGACTGGTGCTCCACCTGCTCCTCCTCTTCCTCCGAGTCTGAGGAAGAGGGCTATTTCCTGGGCCAGCCCATCCCGCAGCCGCGGCCGCCCAGATACCGTTACTACGGCGACCTGCCCAGCCCCATCTCGGCGCTGCCTCTGCCCCCCTACGCTCCTCGCTCTAAATCCAAAAAGAAGGGGCACAAGGGCAAAAACTGTATCATTTCTTAGAGCGGCGAAGAGAGACGCTTCTCCGAGATTCTTCCCACTGACCCGCATCCCAAACCGCTTCTCGCTCTGTAATGAAAAGACTTCTAGCTTGCTGAACGTCAGATCTGGCAAATGTGTTTACAGGATGGTTCCCTTGCCGTGTTGCCATGTTTACGCCGACCTTGTACTCCACGATAGAAACCAGTGAGAAGCCACTTCAACAGAATTAACTGAAGTCTGTCTGTTGGGGGGGGGGGCACTGTTTGTAATGTCTTGTGAAAGTATCTTAGTAACACAATACGAGCTGTGGTTGTGCACAAAAAAGGCAACAAGCATTACTGTTATAGCCAGGAAACTATTTATAAAGGAACATTTAGAGACTATTTAACAGTGAAAATATTGATGTACATATGTAAAGTTAAGATTAACTGATATTTTTATATCCCCAAATTTCAAAAGATTTTTTAAAAATGTTTCTGAAGCAGAAAAGAGAATCAAAAGGCCCCTCCTTGGCTTTTCTTGGAGAATGTCGGAACGACCCCTGCTTTTCTCATCCTTTTCTCGTTTTCCCCTTTTTTCCATGTAGCCCGTTTTTCAATCTGTAACGATGGCAGTTTTGAACGGTTTTATTTATGGTTCATATTGTAAACATCACTAATCTGTATAAATGTAAAAACTGGAACACATAGCTAATAATAAAAACGCTGACCTTCAAAAATCCATGGGCGGTACTTCCGCACTGCTTCTTGTGACATGCAAACCATGTACATGTACTGTGGCTGATGGTTCGTTTTCGAAGATCAAACGTGGGTATAGGTACACAAAGAACCCCTGCTGCAGGAACCAGGCTTTTAAGACCCTTGAAAGGGGGAAGGGCTTACCTTCGGGCTAAATGCTGACTAAGAAGGCATGAATCGAAACCAATTGTCGATACCCACAAACTAGTGAGTCATTCTGCACAGTGGGAGCTATGCCTTGGCACAAGAGTTTACTTTGGGATAGTTTTATCAACTTAAAAAATTGCAGCAACCTCAATCCCCACCTGCTGTGGCCAATTCATTTAACTCTTCTTGAAATGACATTCCCCATTGCCCCATCTGCCGACATACTGCAATCCTAAGTTGGTCCCTTTTAGGCGGGGGGGGGGTCGTCCAACAGTTTGGGTGGAATTTTAACCCACAGCAAATAGCCTGACACGGATTAAGTTTTAACTCCGTCTTGGAGGGCCAGTTTCACCACAAACACACATCAAACTCAAGCAGGATCCCAGTGAGATGGGAGATGTGTCTAACTTGAGGAGTGAGGGTGGTTGGTTTCACCATCCAGGTGCATTCCCACAACTGAGATCGCCTTCAAAATTGAGGGGGAAAGAAAATGTCCCAGATGGGCATCCATACACTCAGCTGGAGGTGAAACCTCCTTATAAACACAGCCTTTGTAAATGTAAAACATGTGGAAGCTGAAACTGTAACCTCAGCACTCTGCTCTAACCCGCCTCATGGCTCCGAGGTCCGACCAGCAGGTTCGTATTTCAGTTCAGCTGAACCCACTTAAATCTCTTATTTCTGTTGAAATTGCAGCTTGGGGTTTGTCCCCCTGTAACTGACTCGAGTGAATAATAAATCTGGCATTTGGTTCATGCCAGATAGAGCATTTGCTGAGTGACCTGCAGAAGACACTTTCAGAAGCTCGCCAGAGGGAGCTTTTGGTTTTTGCGATGATAGAAAGTAACTTGGGAGTGATGGACAGCTATTCACACTCAATTCACAAAGCTATGAAGTAAATATTAAAAGGACAAAAGTTATTCAGAAACCATTTAAATACCAGCCAGACTAGGTAGAGACAGGTATTCAGCTCATTCAACACATGAAATAATTTATGAAGTGCTTTTCAGCAATCTAAAGACAAACAGATAAGGAGCATGGCCAGGGAGTACTATACACATCGAAAACACAGTCACACAGCAACGACATAGGTTTTTAAAGCAGCTGCCGGCTTCAAACCTATCAGTTGTGCAGTTATTTACAAAACGAATGTTTTATTCCCCTACTGCAATCAGGCCTTGTTTGGGTTTGCTCAATTCAACAAGAAATTTCCAGGAGAAAGGACAGTTTTTTTTATTTTCACCACAAGATTAAAAACTTACATAGAAATTGAACAGTGGTATTACACTGTGATCTTACACCTGCCAATGAACATGCAGAAAAAATTTGCATCTTTTTTTTTTTTTTTTACAAAGCGGACAGTAATGTGAAACGAATGAGATTAAATGAGTACACCACACACAGAGTCCCATCCCACACTGGATGAGGAGTTCTGTGAGCATAAAAGTCTGAAGGCCATTTATATAAATAGCCTCACGCAGAAGACGGGTGCTGGCCAGCTGCAGGCCAATGTCCGGCAAACCCAAAGGGTCAGGGTTAGGGACACGTCGATGGCCCTGGGTGTGCCGGGGACGCTCCTACGAGCGTAGCACTGCCTCATCCAGCTCAAAGATGAAATGCTTGAGGTCCTCCAGACATCGCTCGCGGATCTCGCCGAGACTCTCCTTCAGCGGGTTCTGTAGCTGCTTCTCCAGGCTAGGCTCTTTGGCCACCAGCATCTTCACCACCATGCCGAAGGTCTCGCAGTCCTGCTTGTACACCTAGGGACGGTCGAAATCCATCGGTCATCGGGATCTCTGCCAGTGCATACCGTGAGACTCACCTGAGGAAGCCCAGCATCGGCCAGGTTTATCAGGTCTAAGCCAAAGACTCACAAGAGTTACTAAGGCATAACCAGAGTGAGAGTGAATGGAAAGTGTTGTTTAAAGGAAAGGGCCTGTGGATGCAGCTCCATGCAGTACAGAGAGCCCTTAGGGGCCTGTGGACGCCAAGAACCGGTGACCTTCTACGTCCAGACATAGAAGATGAGGCATTACCCACCTCCATCTACCTCACGCTAACCTGCGATTTCTGGTTCCTCCAGACCATCTGTGCCACATCCTGTTAGTGCTGCTCTTCCTCACGCTTAAAGTACCTACTGACCAAATAACGGCAGGCGGTATCAGCAGAGGCAGAGTCACCATATCCTCCTCCAAGGCCGTGACCGCAGGCTCTCCCACTTTCCCCTCACTCAGGGTGTAAAGTGGGGCATTCTGCGTGTTCCGAGAGAGGGGATCATACTCTCTATTGGGGATGCGCATTCCTGCACTTTACGGAGCACACTTATAAATAAATGACAGGCGTGCAGCTGTCGCACCTGCCCTCTGCATGTTTCCTGTTTTTATTTTATTTATATGCTGGGGCCTGTAGAAAAACTCAGATGTGTGGCCAGAGGCGAAGGTGGGAAGCGCAGGCAGCCATGTGCGTCCAAAACCTCAAAGCACTTCAATGCCGGCGGGTTTTGGGAGGTGGACTGAAGGCTCCACGAAGGCTCCCCCCCCCCCCCCGATTGCAGAGCCACCCTGCTTTTAGGGCCCCACTGTCAATATGGCTCCATTATGTCCGCTGGAGGACCTTCTCACTGCACTTCAACACTCTGTAATGAGGGACATTTCAGCACAGGGTCCTTAATGGCAGTGTGCAGTAGGTGTGTGAGGACAAAGCAGGATGGTGTTAAAACTCGCAAAGTGCCCATAGGACCCCTTCACACCATACCTCCAGGCCGTCCGGCTGCAAACTGCGACTTGAGCCCCCACAACTTCATAAAGGCGGGCAGCGTCCCAGGTGTGAGTCTGGGGAGGTTTATTACCTGCAGTGGCTGCAGAGTGCCATCTGATCACTGCCGGGGGCCAGACCATGCTCCACACTACTCCCACAAGGCTGCTGGGCCTCAAGACTAGCTGGCAGTGTTGTGCCAGAGTCCCAGGGCACAGAGAAGGCCAGCTCTAAGGTGATAAGGGAGAACGCTTGGGCTGGTTCACATTCGTAATTGTGATGGGAATCACATGCTGTGTGTGGTTCAGCTGCCCCTAAAGAGTTTCATAATTTCAGAAGTAAAACACGGACTGGACTCCCACATCCGTCACCAGTCAGAGTGGGTCTCTGTGCCTGGACAGAGCGAGGCAGCTTACGCATGATGCCCGAACTGTTTGGCTTTCCACACGCACTCCAGAAGCCAGCGCTCCAGGGCACTCAGCCTATCGCAGCACCCCGAGGAGAACAGGAAGTTCCAGAGACCGAGTGTAAACAAACAAGGTCTCTGGACATCCTGCACATCTAGGTGGGGGGGGCTAGTTCAGGCGCTTTGCCTGGTGCTTGGCTGGGGGGAGGGTAAACGCCCCACCCATGGCCACCTCGGAGCAGGAGCTACCAGGGGGTCGGAAAAGTCCCCGTAAGCGGCTGGGGGGGGGGGGGGGGGGGGGGCGAGGACCACCGGCCGCGGGGGCCAGAGAAGGCGGCGGGGTGGGAGCAGCACACAACAAAAAACCGACC
>JAODKM010000058.1:32637827-32656335 GCA_026780845.1 Petrocephalus sullivani | reverse complement strand
CTTCCGTCTCGGAGGCGAGCGCCCCCCCCCACCCCACCCCACTACAGCTAAGTCAGATGTGCACGCTATTACAGCAGCAGTCCAGAGGAGGCACCAGTACAGCGCAAAAGCCTATACCTATGGTGAAGGGTGGAAAAGGCGAGTTAAAAAGTACAGGGAGGAAATTAGTACATCAAGTCCCTCTGCAGAAGGGATAAAAACCCAGGACAGAGTAAAAGTAAGCATGACAAAGCAGGGCGGAAGCCTGTCACTGGCCACGCCCACTGCAACAGGCCACACCCACCACAGAGCACCCCGGTCCCCCGCCGACAGACCGCCCCACCCTCCTTCATCAGCGTCAAAAACAAAAGAACAACAAATGGATGAAGTCGTGATATATAATTGGACGTATAAACCCAACAGACCCAAGTAGGCTGAGATTAGCTGAGATTAGTGGGTTTAAGACCCTCTGCAAAAGGGGTTTACTGGCCATTAAAGTGGGTGGGGGGGGGCATAGGGGCCACTTTGATGCTTATGGAGGGAAGGACTTCATAAGAGCCCACTCCTGGCTCCCAGCATGACGCTCATTTGGCGTATTATCCAAAATGCATGGCACGGGGTCAAGAGGGGCAGAGGCTCGCCGACCCCCCCCCCCGAGGCTTTCGGCAGCGGGCCCCATACCCGGGGATGGCCCCATGCAGAGATCATGGCCTAGCTCCAGACGTGCGGCTGTGAAGCCCTCTGGCCAACGCGGTGGGCGGACTGCCTGTGAGAGCTTCCTGCAGGCTCCGCTGGGGAGGGGGTCATCAACCTCCTGACCATCCTGATCGGCAAAACCCAGGCCCAGATGGGCCATCTCCGACCCCCCCTACCCACGGCCCTCCCATGCCGCTGCATAGAGAATCTCTGCTGTGGACGAGTTGGCCCAAATGATGCGCCACAGTGCCCCAGCTGGCAGTGCCCGAATGGGCCGGGGGGGCTGGGCCCGGCCTGGGACAGGTGGCGGGGCCCGAATGGGCCGGGCCCGGCGTGGGACGGGTGGCTCTAGGACAGAGGCGGCAGGGCAGGCGGTCCCCGAATGGGCCGGGCCCAGCACGGGACGGGTGGCTCTGGGACAGAGGTGGCGGGGCATGTTCTCGGGCCATTACAAATACAGAGCTTCAGAAGCCTTGCGTCTGTTTAACTCAAGCGTGCCCAGGATGCCAGTGTTTACATCTTCCAGGAGGGCTTTTCACTTTCATAAATAAATATCCCCGAGATCAAAAGCAGCTAAGATTTTTCCAGTGGGCCCCGGGCAGGACGTGTGTGAGGGGGATGTTAAGCAGGCACAGCTGTGCACCTGGCGCATGGCCGCGAGGGGCGAGCACAGAGGGCCCGCTGTAGGCCCCCTCGTCACGGGATGTGAAGCAGGCACAGCTGTGCGCCCAGTATGAGCTCACAGGGCCCACTGTAGGCTGCCTCGTTGTGGGATGTGAAGCAGGCACAGCTGTGCGCCCAGTGTGAGTTCACAGGGCCCGCTGTAGGCCCCCTCATCACGGGATGTGAAGCAAGCACAGCTGTGCGCCCAGTGTGAGCACTCAGGGCCCACTGTAGGCTGCCTCATCACGGGATGTGATGCAGGCATAGCTGTGCTCCCGGCACGAGGCTGCGGGGGGCAAGCACACAGGGCCCACGGCAGGCCGCCTCGTTGCGGGATGTGAAGCAGGCACAGCTGTGCTCCCGACGCAAGGCTGCGGGGGGCAAGCACACAGGGCCCACGGCAGGCCTCCTCGGCACGGGATGTGAAGCAGGCAGAGCTGTGCGCCCAGTGTGAGTTCACAGGGCCCGCTGTAGGCCCCCTCATCACGGGATGTGAAGCAAGCACAGCTGTGCGCCCAGTGTGAGCACTCAGGGCCCACTGTAGGCTGCCTCATCACGGGATGTGATGCAGGCATAGCTGTGCTCCCGGCACGAGGCTGCGGGGGGCAAGCACACAGGGCCCACGGCAGGCCGCCTCGTTGCGGGATGTGAAGCAGGCACAGCTGTGCTCCCGACGCAAGGCTGCGGGGGGCAAGCACACAGGGCCCACGGCAGGCCTCCTCGGCACGGGATGTGAAGCAGGCAGAGCTGTGCGCCTGGCACGAGGCTGCAGTGGTCGAGCACAGAGGGCCCGCTGTCGCGAGACATGTGGCAGGGCCTGACAAACAAAGCCATGCTCCTTCAAACCCTTCACTGCAAGCCCTTTGAAAGCATAAGGAGCACTGCTGCCCTCTGCTGACAGCACAGGGACCTGCAACACCCTTCCCAGGGTTAGGTGCCATTATCGGTTACAGATTTGCTTACTGGGAAAACGACAGTGACACGACATTCCCCTCGAACAGACTACACAGGCCTACCATCACAGGGTCAGTATCACAATACCAGATAATTGATGGCGGTAACATAGGAAGAAAAAAAAAAGATTTTCTGCCTATTCCACAACTAATGTTCCCATTCCTAAAAATAAAAAATCTGCTACAAATTGACACAGCTGTTGCGTCATTCTTACCAAGTATTGCTGCATACCTTTACACATTAACATTAGTGTCAGTCACCTAGATGGTTTTTACAATGCCAAAAACAAAACTGCAGTAACTTACATTATTTGGATGTTTTCGTTTGCTGGTTCTGCAGACATTGTGACAAGTCGCATGTTTAACTTTTTGTGCAACGTCGTAAATTCTGGTGGAAGCCTATGTGGTACTCAAGGCAAGCATCACTACTGCCCCCCCCCCCCATAAAACTGGGTCGTACAGCTTGTCACGGGGGGCTCTGCTCCTCACCTGAGCTCCGGCTGGCGCGCACCATGCAGCTCGTCACGGGCCTCTCGGTAGTAGTGATAAGTATCCTCCTGGGGGGGGCGACAGACACTCACTTCACTACTCCGGCATCCCTTTCAGTTAAGAGCCTTGCAACAGCTACAAAATCTAAAGACATCACTAATAACAGAGAAGGAAAAAAATAAAAAATAGATTGCATTGAACTGACTGAATTGAAGTGCAGCTTTTGATACAGTTGACCATCTTACCCAGGGGTCTCAAACTCCAGTCCTAGAGGAATCCTGCACATTTTTGGGTTTACCCTCATTTAACACACCTGATTCTACTCACTGTGCTAATTACCACACAGCACTTGAACACAATCATTTGTGATGGAACAGGGAAATAATTAAGCTAGACAGGACTTCAGCCCTCCAGGACTGGAGTTTGAGACCCCTGATCTTACCCAATTACCCAGACTTAAATTCGATGTTGGGTTGTGTAGAATGGTGTTGAAGTGGTTTAAATTGTATTTGACTAATCGTTATAAATATGTTCAAGCGTTGAATAATTGTACTCCGTCTATGTCACCAGTTAAATATTGAGTACCACAGGGATCAGTTCTGGGCCCTTTACCGTTTTCTCTCTACATGCTGCCGTTAGGTAACATCATGAGAAAACAATGTTAATTATCATTCCGATGTTGATGACACCCAAATATACATTTCAGTTACACCTAATGACACCTCATATATTGTCACATTAGCCAATTGCTTCAATGAAGTAAAGATTTGGACGACTGAAAACTTTTTACCACTAAATGCTCAGAAAACCAAGGTTCTGCTGTTTGGAGGCAATCCTGCGGATAGGAATGCTATAACCTGTGCACTCCACTCTAGAGGGTTGGACTTTCCCCATCAGCAGCTCGGCTCGTAATCTAGGTGTCACATTGGATACAAGCCTCTCATTTAAATCACATGTGGATGCCATCTCGAAGGCATGCTTCCTATAGCTACACAACATCGCCAAATTATGACGATTCCTCAATGTTCAAGACATTGAGAAATTGATACATGCATTTGTATATAGTAGGCTAGACTATTGTAATGCTGTGTTATCTGGGAGCACACATCGTACAATAAATACCCTGCAACGTATTCAAAATGCAGCAGCTCATATTGTGACCAGGAGCAGGAAGTTTGATCACATAACCCCTGCTCTTAGTTCCCTGCACTGGCTTCCTGTAAGGTACAGGACTGACTTCAAGTTCTCCTACTTGCATATAGGGCACTTAAAGGTCTAGCGCCTACCTAACTAATAGAATTACTACAAGTTTATAAGCCACATCATTGTGGGGGACACCTCTGTTGTGAAGGGTGCTATATAAAAAACTGAATTGAATTACCCACCTGAAAGTTGAAAATACATTTTACAAGCAAAATTTTGTTGTTTCACCAAATTTGCTTTAACTAAAACCTTACAGTTAAATAACCCTGATCAAGATAAGCAGTTAATTGGATGGAAGACGTTCAGTTTAACGCGATCTGTATTACATTATTACGAGTCGCAGGTACAGCTGCATGGCATGGCTCAGTAAACCATCGCATCATCCAGAGTTTGTTAAAGGTCGGCCAACACAGAAACTCAGAATTTTGTACGGTGTTCAACACAACCTACAGCATGTAAACAAATGTTATCATTATCTAACACTATTCATTTTAGGGAACATATTTGACCTACATTGTAATTGTGACCAATAGCCACAAGAGGGCGATAATACAACAGTTATTACGACCAATGAGCACAGCGTGAACACACATGCCCATTAGTGGTTAGTGGTTCGCCTTCCAAGGCTTGGCTACACTGGAGAACTCTAGTTTAAGCTCCCACTTTTGTTACACATGCAGGTTCAGATTACAGGCTCATTAAGACATTTTGGTAAAACAAATATGCAAATTAGAGTCTTGCACAGTTTATTATGTAGTTGATTATACAAGACAGCAGCAGTTGCACAAAATAGCTTTTTCCCAGTACCAAGGTTCTTGGATGCTTTAAAGAGAAGCTATGTTACTCTCATCAGAAGCGTGGCAAGACGCAGCAGTAGAGATGTCATTTCCTGCCTCGTAGCCAATCAGAAGAACTGGTACATGGGCCACACACAATCAGGTCTGCTGGCATCCTGAGCTCCTGTCGGCACGGGTCCGTCACTGGGTGACGGGGTACGTACCCGTCGGGGAGGGATACTCCGCCGCTCGCTGGCAAAGTGGCTGTTCTCGGCATAGTAGCCGCGCTGGTCGTCGCCGTGGTAACTCCGCGGGGCCCCATTCGGGTAGCGGGGACTGTCGTACTCAAAGCCACGTATATATTCCTCATCGGGTCTCCCAAACCCCGGTCTCCTGTCAGTCATCTCACGCATGTAGGCACCCTGCAGGCCCAGAACAAAGTCGTTAGGCTGGTCTCGCTTACAGGACCCGGCAAAACAGCGCCGCCACCTAACAGAGAAAGGCAGAATGCAACTCACCCCGCGGTCCAGATGAAACTGGGGCTCGTACATGCCTCGCATGTCCCTCTCTCTCCGGTAGGCCACTGTGAGAAGCAAGGGGTCAGAAGAGCACTTTTCCAGGGTTTACTGCCATACACTGCCTCTATTACACAAAGCAGAGAATGGCGAGGCCCAGACTGCTCCCCATATGGGACGAGAAAGACCTCAACAAGGATATCATGGAGATTAGGACCACATTCACTTACAGACTCACCTCCCCCAAAACGCTACACACTGCTTTTTACTCACTGCCACACTACAGCAGATTTCCCTGCAGACAGGAACTCAAAGCCATGATAGCTAGAAGTACAGTACAATGCTGTTTCTTCTAAAGGCACCTAAATTATGAACATACTTTGAATGTAGATATTCCACTTGCAGAACAGCAATTTTGCACTGCATTTACCATAGTGGCACAATGTTCGCACGGTTTCCTTTAATTTGTTATTTTACGCTTATTTTCTGATTTTACTTTAGATATTTGTCTTGATACTTAGATTATCCTTACGCATTTCCATTTGTGTTTCTGGACAAAAATTTCTCCCCATGCAGATCAAAACAGCTCGATTATCTCTTATGACCAGCAATGACGGGGCAGCTGCACAAGATGAACAAAATCAGCCCAGGAGCACGTATGTGAAGACAAGGCCAGCATAAAAGGAAGCTGTGGGAAGACACTGGAGGGAAGACGCTGTCCCAGCCGAATGGCCCGCATCATCTGCCATGCACTTAACTAAAGGCTTAGCTTTTCTTTCTGCAGGGAAATCAGAAACAGCGACCCTTGGAGCAACCCCTTAGAGTCTTTTTCATTCTAACAGGTGATCCGGCAGAAACAGATGGCTCCTTTGTTCATAATTAAAAAAGGTAAAATCGAAGGTATGGCCCAGCCCCCCCCCTCATTAATTACCACACAAGACAGACGGGGTGGCACGTGGGCTCCCGCTGTGGGGGGTGGTCAGGGGACTCCCCTGGGTGGCGAGATCCGCCTTCTCACCTCCATGGTGACAGGCCTGTAATGATGCCCTCAGAGTGTTTAAAGGCACAGTAGGGCATGTGGGTACAACTCCCTCACTCCCGGCAGTGAGCCGCAAAGCAGCCATTTAGTGCTGCGTCTAAGGACATTCCCAGGATTTCTGCACAGAACAGGAGAAGTGTTCACGTAAACAGACAGGTGGCCCCGTCTGCCTGCAGACGCAATAGCATCAGCACTGAGCGCCTCTGAAGCACACATGCATAGAAACCAATATAAGCATACAGAGAGCAAACAAGATCTCTAATGGCGAGTAAGGACCCCGAGAGCCATTTAATTCCCCTTACATGCATCATACATTGTGATTAAATGACTTCCTGACAGTTCTGGCCTCTGTAGCCCAGAGAGGTAAATCACTGATACATCTGAAGTGTTCCAAAGCACAGTACAATTGCGATTCACTACTACAGCGCTTACAGACTGTGTTCACACTTAAGCCAAACAGGCAGCTTCAAAATAGGCCTCAATCACAGAATTTAATTTCATTTAGGACAGGAGTGTGCAATCTTATGCAGAAAATACGTGTGGGTTCTCTCTGCAACTCCCTAATTAGATTACTTGTTTGAGAACTGATTAGCTGAAGAGTCCTCACACCTGGGTTTGAGCAGCTGACCTAAAGATTGTCCCAAAGACCTGCATACACACCGGCCCTTGGAGGGAGACCAGTGCGGGGATGGCCACCCCTGACTTATCGTGCGTTCCATTATCCTGGGAACTGGGGATCCGAGTCGGATTCCGAGTTTCGAGACCAGAAGTGACGACATGCGCGCTCCCGTTTCTCCAAAAATCCAAGAGCGCCTGGCTGTAGGTGTGGAGCGCCACACTAAGCAGAAACGCGTGACCTCCACATTAGGCGGAAACACGTCACCGCCACAGCAGACAGACACGTGATCTGCATAGATTCAGTGGAAACCGCGCAAGTGGGGTTGGGGTTAAGGTTAGGGTTACCTTAATCACAACCTAGAGTTATTTTCACCTAGTTTTTAGCGGATGTGACGTTATTCTGAGTTCCGCGCGCCGACCTCCAAGGATAATGGAACGCACGATTAGTGTTGTGGGATGTCGCTTTGGGCAAACCCTCCCTGGCACAGCGCATTCCCTACCAGCATGAAAAGATATACGGACCCTTAAATGCGTTATCATATTCAATGTTGGGAAAAAAAAGACTTACTAGTTCAGTATATCTGTAACTGCCAGGAAGATAGTCTGAAATTAAAAAGAAAAGTATATTTTAGTCATTTAAAATTTCAAAAGAACATCACTGCTAAAGACGCAAAAGTAAAACTTAACTGTTAGCTAAAAGACAAGATTAGATACACAATTAAGCTACATCAGTGGGCTCATCAGACGACAACACATTTTCACCTACACCGTAAAGCTAATTATATAAAAATATATTCAAAAATGACTCACTACAAGAAAGATAGCCAAACACTGCTGCAGATCTAAACGGACGCTTTTGCAGCCGAAAAAAATAGAATTCTGCCACATACGATTACCTTAAGTATACGTCCAAAAAAAACTTACCAGCTTTATCATTCACACCTTTTAGTCAGTGGCCCACGTGTATTACCATTACTGTCCATATAACAAATCAAAGGTAAAAGCCCATTAGGGAGCCAGCTGGGAATCTCCCTCTCCCACAGACCTAGCTACAACGACAAACACGCTGCCACTTCCGTTGCGCGAATACCAGGCATTTATTGGATGGCAGGCTTGTCAATCATTATCACCGCGACTGACGTCATCTTCAAGCGACAAACATGGAAAATCAACAAAGCCAGGCGCTCCGCGCTTTTCGGCTTTTCCGCGACCTGAATAGATTCCACGGATGTCAACAAACCAACACATCAAGCCTTTGTACAGTATAGTTCTCCGATCTTTTTTCTCATATCCGATTATTCTAATAAGAATGTACATTTCTGAAATGAAATTGTGTAACATTAACAATAGATCACAATGGTTTTTAATTGAATTTAATTGAAAATGAATACAGCAGTATGACGTTATCTTCCCATATAATACGGCAATTCACAGGAAATTGAGTTATACTAAGTAACCTCTTTAATTGATTAAAAAAACGCTTGACGCATAAGCACATTGAATAATTTTATATTCGTCTAGTATAATCATACTTTCCATAACTGCATGCAACATACTGTTGATCTGCATTCTTTGCAAAGCACGTTGAGTGTCTGCTAACCTAAGCATCTGCAGCTGCTTTGCCTGCTTTAAATGAACGAACGACGCTTTGGAACACATTTATAATTCTGCAGTCCAAAATGGGCCACTCAGTGCAACATAAATTAAGCTGTATAGCTTAACAGCAAGAAATAAAAGGATAAACTCACTATAATTGTAAAACATTTTTCAAAAGTAAAAAACATTTTACTTCCATACTACAAGTCGAAATTAGGAGCGTCAGGTTGCTGTTTAAAACGGCCGAAAGTGAAATGTTAGCATGATAATATTGTTATATAATTTTCGTGTGCTGATTGTTCTCTCTGTAATATGTCTATGACACGTACGACGCATTGAAGTTGAATAACTGCATATTCTGCAATCCTTGTAAACCTTTTTGGAGGATGAACCAACGGACCTTTCCGTTTCCGCACTTTTATTGCCTGATTTCTTTAAGATGACATTAATATGACTAAATGTATTAATTGCGTCGACCGTATTTGAACAAAGAAGCAAAACTCCTATTCATTACGTTTTTATATGAAGATGAGCCTATATCAGGGGACTTACGGCGAAGCCGGATTAACCCTAGAACACAGGCACAAGCGATGGAGGCTGCGCGCCTGTTTCCTCTGGTGTACACACCAGACGGCCCCGCCTCTTTCTGTCACTCAAAATTTCCTGGCTCGCGATTGGCCGGGCGCGACCACGTGATTCCACCCCCCTACGCCCGCCTGCAGTTTCCAGGGCAGCCGGGAGCTGCGTCATCCGGCCGCCGCCGTTTCTGCTCCGAACCCGAACCACGTCGTCGGTTCGTGGCAAATATAAACAAACAACAAGCGCAAAACGGGCGTCGGTGTCGCGACATGGGAGACCAGAAGAGCCCGACAAGGTTAAACGCGCCCTTCCGTGTGGCTCGGAGGCCGGGCCGGCCGTGGCGGGCGGGTCACTAGGCGCGTTGCTACGCAGCCGGCCGCCATGGCGGACTGGCTCCTAGCTTAGCGTCGGGACGCGTGACGGGAAGCGGCCCCGGCCGCCGTGTGAAAGCTCTGCTCTCTCTCTCTTTGTTATTTTCTCTCTTGTTCTCCGTCCCTCTGAAGGCCGAAGCGGCAGCCCAAGCCCCCCCCCGACGACGGACACTGGGACTGTAGCGTTTGTACGTTTAGGAACGGCGGCGAGGCTTTCAAGTGCATGATGTGTGATGTGAGGAAGGGGACGGCGACACGGTAAGGCGGCCCGCCGGCCCGCAGCGGCTTCGGGTTAGGGCTGGATGCCCGTCAAACCGCAGATAGGCTCGCCAGTCTCTCCATGCTGTGCCCAAGCGGGACTGTACACCGCAGATCTGTGTACAGTGTCTCTGTAAGGCAAACCTTAAGACCCTTGATATCCATGCATTCCGGTTAACACCCATAATAAATATTCATTAGTATTGGCATAGTTTTACTTTTCAGAAGCTCTCCTTGGATGTAACCTGAGTCTATTACACTGAGCCTGTGTTTGTCTTCAAGCAGTGACAAGGCCGGGAGGATGGATGGCCACAGGGGAGGGGGAGAGATGTTGACTCTGCTGCCCGAGTCATCCATCACTGCGTTCCTGGGCTTGGAGGGGGCTGTGGGGGAGCGTTAGGGGATGTCCATGACCCTCTCGCAGTTAGAGATCAGCCGTGTAGAGGAGGTGTGTCAGCTTTCAGACACAGTCAATCAGCGTGTGGCAGCCTGATCGTCACGGGGTGATTTCCAGGGGCATGTTTCACGCACCCCCCCCCCCAATTCCGGGATCCAGTTGCTTGGCCACCGGCTGCTGGAAACCCTTTAATGAGCCTCCTGCCAATGGCAGATACTGAGGCACCTGGAGATGCCTGGGTACAGGTTTTTACCCGTGTGTTGACACATTCTCACATCTGCAAGCTTTTATGTCGCGATTGCATGGGAATCTCTCCTCCTTCCCAGTGCTGCCAGCTGTCACAGCAGCTCAGAGGTTTATTAGTAATAATACACTACTTTTAATGAATTACTGTTATGTGATTATCCCTTAGGAAGGCAATTTTGTTAATGGACAGCTCACAGGCTCAAAAAGGTCATTCTGCTCCTGGGCTGACACTGCTGTAGTGTCTTGGATATCATGTTAGGTGTTAAAATGGCAGAGTGCTCACAGTGATGTAGCAGGTTGTGCGGAGTCGCCTCTCTGCCCCTGTCCGTCACGCCAGCGAGTTCCTGCTTCCTAGATGTGGCGGGAGAGGGGCTGGGTCTCTGTCCACACCAGGAAGGCAGTGTCGTCGCCGTCCTCACTCAGCGCGCCGGGCAGGCCACCAGACAGCAGGGGGGAGCCCCCCACAGGGCTCTGCTGCACAGCCCAGTTTATGGAAAAACACCCAACACCTTTCCCTGGCTTCCTTGTTTAGCACTGGGGGCGGCTACTGACTCGAACCCCCAACATTAAAATTGAAGGATGCGTCTGTCTTATTTAGTTCTTGACGGCTCATTAGCAAAGGCATCGTTAGTTCAGCAGAGGTTAATTGTTACTTTGCATCCCCACCCGGGGCCTGTAGGGGGCAGTGTTGGGGGTGGATTCCAAGCGAGGCCAGCGGGTAGGTGGGGTAGTCCGGGAGTCTCAGGACGTTAATCATATTCTGCGTCTCAGTATAAGGATGCAAGTGCTCCAAAGACTGGAAATGATTCAGTGTTGCAAGATTACTGCTTTTCTGGGCTGATTTTTAGTTAAAACTAAGCTGTTTATTTACTCAAACAAACATTCCAGATGTGTTTTGAATCTCAGGTAACTTTGTATTTAGTGTTTGGACTGAATTAAATACAGGACTCGGTTTCCGATTACGCCTTTTGTGAACATTTGGGGGAAAAACAGCAGTTCTGTTGTGTAGCGGCTGGCAAGGACAGCTGGCAAGGACAGCTGGGCTGAACGTCGGTGGTGGGACCTCTGGAAGCTTCTCCAGTAGAAGGACAGTTCAGGCGGACAGTTCAGCGCTTTCAGCAGGGCAGGCTGTTGAATCGCACAGGATTATGCAGGAGTCATATTTCTGCATTTACTTACAGCCCAATAATCTCCCTGTTTCGTCGCAGGCATAACTCCATTAAGCATGACTTATGTACTGTAAATTGGGCAGGGTGAAGTATTGATTGGTGCTTTAACATGCGGTGTTAACACTCCCCCGGTCGCTTTGCTGCCCTCTCTTACCCCCGGGAGCGTCCACATGGGCGGCGATCCTCCACCGTATCTACTCCACATTCCCAGAATAGTGCACCGCAGAGGACCGGGGGACTTACCGGAACAGCCCACCTTCCTGAAAAGGCCATTTTTAATGCCCAGCAGAACGATTCATTACAGGGCGCGTAATGAAGCCACATATCTTCATAGTGCAGACTGGCAGGGGTCTGAGCCAATCAGATTGCATTATGTTTGGGGTAGATACAATTTGGCTAAAAGAGCTACACATCAGTGTGTTTTTCTGTCATTGTATTGATGCTTTTTAATACATTCACCCATCTGTCTATCTGTCGTCCAACTGCTGATGCTGGTCACAGCTGTCTATACTCATTCTGTATATGGAAAAGGCCCCACAGCTTTGCATGCTGTACTGGAAAAGCCTGGCTAATAAATAAATTCAACAATTCACTGCAAGAAAGCTGCACTGTGCCCCATGGTATGCTTCTGCCTGATGGGACTTGTTCTCTGGTTTCGGCTGGTACGCTTTTGCCTCATACTTTCATGAGTTGTGATTGATGTGGGTTCTTTCCAGAGCTGCTCTAGGCTGAGCGTAACTGCGATGTAGAGCAGGCCCCTCTGATTATGATGAGCTCTCAGCATGTGCGATTACACGCACCAGATCCCGCAGCTCCCTGCTGGCCTGCTGACAGGCCTGTTCGGCTGTGTTGGGCCGTACAGAGGCGCGTGCTCCCAGCGCAGAGGCTCAGCTACCCAGCATATTGTGCTGCTTCAGCCATGTGCCTTTTTGCATTGCCATTGCATAAGCTGTGCTCTTCCCAGCATGCACTGCTCATGCTCTCCCTTCATAATTACTTGTCTGAGGAACCAAAAAAGGGAGTCATACGATTATGGTTGTAACTTTTCTCGTGGGCGGTACAGAGTGCGCCTCCATGTGCCTCCGCAGGGCCACAGACCACCTCCTGTCTCTCACCCCGTCCCAGGAAGCCCCGTCCAGTCACCCAGTTGGTGTCACACCAGGTGACGCAGCAGTTTGCATCCCCGACCCAGCCAAAAAAGGAGAAGCGAGACAAGACGGATAAGGAGAAGGGCGAAAGGGAGGCGGCCTTCAGAAAGAGCGGCCATAGGAGGATGAGGTGACCGCAGCTGCCGCACCATTGTCATGGCGAGCCGGATGATGATGTCATAGCTACAATGACATCGTACTGCTGCTTAAGCACAATAGCGTGATTCGGTTTTGATAAACGTGGCATGCCCCTTTTTATGCTCTGGCGATGCTCTTTAATAATGATGGTAATGCTGGGCAGCCCTCTCTCAGTGGTAGCTGCTGTCAGGCCTGAGATTTGCTCCTCTCCTGCTCCATGTGACTAGGCCCAGGTTGAAGAACGTGGACAGGAGCAGCGCTCAGCACCTGGAGGTCACTGTTGGAGACCTTACCGTCATCATCACGGACTTCAAGGAGAAGAGCAAAGCCACGTCGGCGCCCAGCGAGCACCTCGGCCAGAGCGGCTCCGGCTCCGATGGCGCAGAGAGGGGGACCTCGCGCTCATCCTCGCCCCGAGGGGAGCCCTCCTCACTGAAAGGAGAGCCCCACTAAGCCCCGCCCCCTTCCCACCCCCCCTTGCTGCTTTGGTTGTCTCTGCACATTCTCATAAAGTCTCCCATAACAGACACCTCGTCTCTCCAAGCTGCGGCCTCTGGCGCAGGGCTGGCATTTTGGAAGTCTTCCAGAATGTTCCCTGGGGGTTGACTGCTTGTCTCCAGTGACATTTGTTACCCGTCAAGATCATTGTCAGGAAACTGGAAAAGCAGCATTGAACTTCCTTCTAGGATGGCTCTCAATGTCCCGGGCTGCATTAATGTGGTAGTATTGTACATTAAATCAGTGTTATATTGACAGTATACACTTAGTCATTCTCTTCGATTACTTTTTAGATGGACTACGGACTGCTGTGGCCTGAAAGTGAGCCTTATTGTAAATGTATATTTCAGACAGATGAATTTGCATTATGGCAGAGAGTGCAGCTCTGTGGGGACATTTGATGAAGATGACGGTTAGTGGTGGGTTTGCAGCGCCCTTGTGTGCCAGCCCGCTACGCGCAGCGCACTGGAGAACATTCACAGCAATTAGGAGCAAGAGGCTGCGGATCGCAGTCCTGTTATGTTTTTGATCATAGCTGGCTGTGGCCTTGCGTGCAGAATCATCTCAGCTTCTTACTGTGGGGGAAAAATGGAATCATTCAGACTGCGAGGCCAATATCTTATCATTTTATAACTGCTGCCGTGTTCCCATTAACTTTGGTTTATATTTTACGGTTCTCACAAAATAAAACGGAGATGATGGACTCTATATAAAAATGCATGCTAAATGCGTGCCTGCATTTGTGGGTCTGTCACTGGGGTTTCCGGTTGTTCAGGCTGGTGCTGACAGCCAGGCCTGGGGGAGGACAACGAGGGGGGTGATGAAGATGAGAGTGACCGTGTGCTCGTGCCTTAGCTCGCACGAGCGCAGTGGACGACAGCGCGGTGCCCCCCCGCTGCAGGTGGGGCTGTCTGGCGCGGTTTTCAGGAGCTTTGAAAGCCCCTTAGTTCCCCGCACAGCCCTGTCATCTCGGACAGATGCAGTACTCCCTATTTACGTTTCACTCGCTCCCATTTACCTGCTGTTTCCTCTCTCACCATGCAGCAACTGCAATAAAAATACCTCGCTGGCCTTTCAGTTCAGATCTTGCCTGATTCTGTATTTCAGCAGCTGTAGATGTTTGGAGGTAATTGTTATGGGGCAGGGCAGGGCTTGCTTTGAATGATTAAAGATTCAGGGATCAAGCACTGTAGACAGACAGCCCAGGGTGTGGGTCGACCATTTACGAGCCTCGGCCTATTTAAAGGATAATGAAGGTAACCTTGCACTCAGTCATGATTATAGGGATATCTTTCTTTCTCTTGCACGGAAGACTATAAACTAACATCTAACCCTGGTTTCGCGTCTGGCGTGATGGCATTTCATGCAGACTGTTGTGGACCACACCAGTAGAAGACCAGAAGACCCACAACACTTAGCTGTTAAGTAAAATGCTGCTGATGCTGTGTATCGGTGATGACCTGAGTGACCTCCGTGAGGCAGACTTGCAGACACCCGGCAGATTTGGCCACAGAGAGTATCTGTGAGGCAGCAGAGACACCCTACACCCAGGAGGCTGCTGGCAAGCCGGCAGAGTCCGGTGACCAGTGGCCACTGCCCCCAGCGCACTGGGAGGGTGGGGGTTTGCTGGTGGCCGAGGCGTCCCTGAGGTCACAGCAGGTCATGTGGCCTGGGACACCCCTGCCCCCGCTGAGAGTGAGGAGACACCAGGGCCGTGCCAGTACTTATTCAAGTCATGCTTTCTTTCAGATTAATATATAAGTATTATAACTGTGCATTGCAGGCAATAAATAGTATCATCAATTGATTAATTCACTCACCGGCATTATTTATAATGCCTTAGGATATCTGAGGATTTTTGATTTTATTTGATAGTTTGTTGACTAGATAAATATGTATTAATCTGCCTACTTGGTTGTGCTCATTAAACTTGCAGATGTTTGATTAAAAATGATTTCTGGGTAGTTTGTTTACTGCCTTTTTACTCTGTGGAAACGCAGGCGGCGCAGAAACTGCAACAATTCCGTCCTGTGTCCTTCTCAAGCGCGGTTCTAACCCGCTACTGGAAGGCGGGGTTTGCAGGTAGGCGAAGAGGTGAATCGCTCTGGGGTCATATCTGCCATATCTGTGTCAGGACACAAATGGGAAAGTGTCTCCTGGACTCAGCTTAGTAAAACTAACAATATTCCCAAAACCACTTGTTTATATTACCCGCCATTTTTCTACATAGATTTCGAATTCGAAAAATATGTTTGCTTTCCGAAATCTAAAAATTCGGTGTTAGTGTTCTACGCGAATCCCGGTCGAACAGCGCCCTCTGGTGTTTGCTAGATTTATTTATTTACCGGTCGCTTTTTTAAGCGTTGAACGTTTTTTATAAAACAGAGTCAGAATTAATCATTGTGCCACCCTGGGAGTTGAATCGGTGACCCAGCAGTCACAGGCACAGCATCCCACCCCACCGAGCCATTTCTCTCTGGTCTTTGAAGCCTCCATATAAGAGTTAGAGAGAGATCTGATCCCATTCTTGCAGGAGCCGTGCTCCTCATTAGCGCAGCTTGGGTCCATAGGAGCACAATAAGGCTCGAGGCCTCACCTTTTGCCACCTCATCGCTGTGGCTTCAGGTTACCTTTCTATTTCTCTGTCTTCAGCTACAGTGTAGTACCACAATTCACCAGCAGAGGTCACAATGGTCCATATGTTGGGATGAAAATAATTTTTCCAAATCGGTATAAAACAATCTCAAAGAAGTCGAACGCTGTCAATTATTTAAGGGGGGCGTCGTCACTTATTCATCCCACAGTTTAAATAAATACAAGTCAATTCAGTCATACTGTCTTTCAGCATGGTGCCATCCGCCAGTCTGAAACGGAGATGGCTCAGCGGTCTGGAGCTGATGCAGGCGGTTATGCTGATGTCACCAGGGCTCGCTGCCTCTCGCGGCACCACGAGCCAGAGATCCTCACTCTCGCTATGGCACGGGTTCGAAGCCCACTTTCCTTATTTCCCTTTAGTCCTTTGCTGGGACCGGGTAATGAGCTCCACCACGGATGCCCGTAATGTCCTCCAGGGACCTCTGCAAGAGCTTCTGGGAACCTGCAATTTGTGGACGGCGAACACAATCAAAAAGACAACAAAAACCCATGGTGCACCCCCCCACCTCCGTGGCAATAAAGTGGCCCCCCATTACGGGGCAGGGCCCTCTGAAGAGCTGTAAAATTTAGTGCTGATGGTACATTTAGAATTAGGCCGGGTTGCAGATAACGCCCCGCCATCCACATAAAATCAATAGTAGGCGGTAATTGGCCCCGTATCACCGGCTGATCGCTACACGCCGCAATAAAGTAGCTGACGCTCAGTGACCTAATGCGGCTCGCAGCCTGACGCAAATGAGGCCACATAAAACTGCAATTTCTCCTCATTTCCTGTGAGTGCAGTTAAAGGCCAGAGCAGAGATGGCCGGTTCCTTATTCATGAGCGTGAGTGGATGGAGCAAAGCCGCACCTCCATCTAATGACGGCGGCGTCATCCCGCTCGCTCCCCAGCATCAGCACCGCACCCCCCATTTGTAAACGACATATGCCCCTCCCATATATCGTTTACAAATGATCCTGTTCCAGTTTCTTATTGTTTCTCTTTGGTCACGATAGTATCTGTCAGTTTGTCATCTGTCAAGCTAAAAATGGGCTTTACAACAGGAAACAACATACATATTTATCATGCTGTGGTTGGCACAATTTTACAGAATTTCATGTTCATTTTAAGTAAAACTGGGTAACTTTACAGTTATTGCAGGAGCACAGCAGTGGGTTAGCCCTCTCTGCCTGTAATCGGTAGGTTCCTGGTTCGAATCCTGTGCTCACCAGAGTAGCCACATCTCTATTGGACACTTGAGCAAGGCCCTAAACCCCTCAAAAAATGCTGTTGAGGTGCTGATTAAATGGCCTGATCCTGTGCTCAGACCCCAAGCTTCACTCTCACCCCTATATGTGCGTGTCTGCACTAAAAAGGAGAGCATTATGGGATATGTGATAACTAACTACATCCCACTGTAGTTCTTAACACCGTCGGGGAGGAAGAGGTGTGGCCCTTTATTAAGGATGCGGAGGAGCTTCCTCCAGAGACAGCTGCCAGTGGAGGGAAACCAGATCTCATCAGACACTCTTTCATTCTGTAGGTGAGTCTGGTTTCTCTGAACCCCCCCGCGCGGCAGGCGAACATGAATTTAGTTTGAATCGCATTCGTTTTGATCAATAATATATTTTCTGTCGCTGCTGAGGAGGGTGTAATTGTGCTGAGATGTAGAGACGAAACAATTCGCTCAATCTGTGGGTGACATTGAGCAGGAACGCCATATTTCTGGAGCACGGGAGGGGGCATGGGAATCTGCTGCAGTAAGCAGCGAGCGTGGGACAGAGGGCGCTGGCGTCTCGGCCAGACTCCGGGGTGGAGGGTTGGAGGTGAGCTGGGAAGGTGCTGGATCGCTGTGAAAAATGCTCAGACTCACGTGTGGCCATGTGTGCGACTGTTACTGCTAACAGACAGCCTTTGTTCTGAACTTGCTTTGCTGTGCGATTTACCTCCTAATTAAATGCCGGTGCCAGCACAATCCTCACTGCTCACGCTTCGGGCATCCTGCAGGCAGTACTCTACTTCCAGGGCTGCAGCTCCCTCTTCAGAACTCTGTCTCGTCTTACTGTTGTATGAGTGAAATACAGGACCTGGCCTCAGCTTATCAGCGAATAATAATGGTCCGCCGAGCCTGCACCATGAGGAGCAGTTTCACATCGCACGGTCCCTAAACACTCCACTAGGAGGTGCTGCACATCACAGGGGCCCTAAGCACTCCAGCTAGAAGTGCTGCACATCACAGGGCCCCTAAGCACTCCACCAGGAGGTGCTGCACATCACAGGGGCACTTAGCACTCCACCTGGAGGTGCTGCACATCACAGCGGCCCTAAGCACACCACATGGAAGTGCTGCACATCACAGGGCCCCTAAACACTCCACCAGGAGGTGCTGCACATCACAGGGCCGCTAAGCACTCCACCAGGAGGTGCTGCACATCACAGGGCCCCTAAGCACTCCACCAGGAGGCGCTGCACATCACAGGGGCACTAAGCACTCCACCTGGAGGTGCTGCACATCACAGGGGCCCTAAGCACACCACATGGA
>JAODKM010000058.1:32569356-32580727 GCA_026780845.1 Petrocephalus sullivani | reverse complement strand
GTATTTTTAAGCTCTGTTTCAGATGCAAATGAGCCCAGGGACGGAGAACACAGGCCCGTTTGGAGTTTTAATTTCCTTTCAAAAACAGAAGAAACAGAAGGTAGTAATGGCAGAAACCGTAGGGATCTGACATGGGGCTGAGGCGGATTCCAGCTGATGTCAGCATGTGGGTCACGGTTAGGCTTTATGTGAGGAGACACCTCCAGCTCCCCGAGAGATCCGTGACATCAGCACCGCCGGCATCACCGCCATGCATCACCGCCATGCATCGGCGGGCAAAGGTATGTGTGAAACACTGAGTTCGGCTCAGCTATGTTTTCTGCGGCTCCTGTTAGAAAGGGAACCTCACATGCTGAGCCGGTAACAAGCCAGGCCGCAGAGAGATGTCAGGACGGGGCTTTTCCCAAGCCACACAACATCAGAAGAATATTTTGCAAAAATATAGCATTATGGAAATCGCAGACATGGTGGTAAGACCTTAGGGGATTATTTCTGAAGTAAATTTCGAGGACCTCAGAAAAGTTAACGTTTCACTTCGTAAGGTCTCATTTGGTCATGATGAGGAAGCATCTTTCAGAATAACAGATTAAGCAGGAGAAAAGTAGGTCCAGTCTGCGAGAAGCTGCTTCTACAGGACTATAATGTAGTTCTGGCCGTGGGCATCACATTCAACACGAGGATTTCAGGTTCCCTTGACAGGCAGTCTGTTATCCAGCCCTCACCTGACAGGATGTCGCTGTTACGTGACGTAAGACACTGTCTAAGATGAGGGGAACACCACTAGGGACACAACCGCGTGACTCTTAGCAGCAGGGTCACATGCAGCTTCGACAAAAGTCTGTCCAACACAGAAGCTTCAAGCTGGTGATGCTGAAACACTGCGGCACAGCAAAAAGTAGGTCTTTGCTCCACCATCCTCCCTGCCCCCGAATGGCAAAATTACAAGGCCTCTTCCGTTTACCTGCCTCAAACTCGGTGCCAGTGCAAGCATGTTAATCAGCCCGCAGCAGAGCACGTGTGAGGTTCTCCAAAATCACCCCCGAAGCCAAAACCAGGAGACGAGGGCTCAGAGTGGCAAAGAAGACTGATGAATCCGCCTATTGCTTGTGACAAGTCTGGGAAAAATCAAATTCCCAGTGTTCCCCAAGGCTATATCTGACCCTTATCAGCTCCTTGCTTCTTAATATGAGCAAATGGTCTGACACTACCAGAGGGACCTCATTATACAGACAGGGAGGAGCTTCCAAAGGGCTAATGAGTGGCTGATGCACAATATTAATTAATCAACCCCCACCTACTGAATAGCAGACATGCACATTCTACTACAGTTCCTGACTGTGTGAGTAAACTGGCACACCACTGGCAGACAGGTGATGGGCAGGGCAGCCCAAGCTACGCATGGAAAGCTGCCTTCACAAGCTACTTCTCAGGCTCTCTGCTGGTTTTTTAGAGAATCCACTCATCCAGTCATGATCTATCTACATACCACTTATCGCGAGCTGGACCACTGGGCGGGGGCATCACAAGAAGCATAGGAAACAAGGCACGGGACACCATGGGCAGGATGCCGGTGTGCTACACACACAAAACTCACAATGCTGCAGGTGCAAGGCCAAGGCGCTACCATTTAGTCCAAAAGGAATTCAATAATATTCAAAAGGCCCGAAAGCCAATAATGAATGAAGTTGAAGAAGCTGAAAAAATGAAATGCTGATGCCATTAAAAATAATAATCAGTTAGGCCCTGGGAAACAGGGACTTCAGGAGATGAAAGTGTAAGAAATGTCTGACGGAGGATGACAGCGCTAGCTGTGTTTGACGATGACGGCGATTTGGCGGCAGGAGGCAGGGGCCAGAGCAGGAGCGGGCGCAGACGAGCGTGTCGGCGCCATGGCGGCTTGGGGGTCTGTCCTCCAGACGCTGCTAGAGGCCAACTGTCTGGGCCCAGCTGATGATTGCTCCCCTCAGAGGCAGATGGCACCAGGCGGGAGGCGGAAGGCAGGCGTGATAAAGGGCATCGAGTACTATGCTGAGAAGGAGGTTAGATGGGAGCAGAGTTAGGATACGGGGCAGCTCTGGTGAAGGAGATTGGAAGAGAGAGGGTCAGCGGCCATCATGGGACTGTAGACAATCAGCACATGTGATGGCGATCAACGGCGCTGACTGCTCAGCTCACAAACAGCACCTTCAACTGCAGGAGACAGCAACGAGGTGGGCTTTACTCTAGACCTATGTGAAGGGACTCTGAATGCTCCACAAAGCCAGAGCTTGGTGTGCCGAGGTCCTGGTACTATCTTTTCATGAACCATTGATTAGTTTGACCTAAAGTGGCTGTCAAACCAGGCCAGGGTCTACCAGAGTCCTGTTCTCCTAATGCAGAATTAAAGTCCATCATTGGGCTTATTGGTGCATCATTGGTGCATTACAGCCCCTTCATCACGCCCCGGGCCAGATGAAGTTGGCCAGCCTCAGAGTTTCCCAAACACCTCACTGCTCCAGTTTTTTATTTGTCATTTACACATTGTGGGGCAGTGGGATTCCTTACTTTTCACATATGTCACCTTGCTCCCCTGTAATACACACACACACAGTACCCCTGGAGTGTTTTGGGAGGCTAACGGCCTTGCTCAGGAGCCCAATACAGATGTGCCCACTCTGCTGAGCACGGGTTTCGAACCGGCGACCTTCTGATCACAGGCACAGAGCCACACAGCACTCCCGGGGGCTGGAAGAGATTTTATGGTTACATGGCATGTCTAGGAAACATCCATAGGTCCTGCTGATGGCCCAATGACATATCTGTTCAGTAGTGTCACCGATGCTGGAAGTCTCCTGGTGTGTCCCCAGTCCCATCAACTGGAGATGTGTTTTTTTTACAGGGCACTTAAACCCCTTAGTGCAATTTATGGTGGTGCTTGCAGGGTGGCTGAAAATGCACTCCCTGCCACCATTAGCGTGTTTACGGCTTGCGATCGACCGCACGTGCCACTTTACAGGCCACAGACGCCGAGCTCCCTAATGACGAGTTTGTTTGTCGTTTGCCGGCCCGTCCTTGTGCTCAGAGTAGCAAGGTTGTGACAGAACAGGGCCAATTAAGCTGTAATCTATCCCAGAACGAGCATAAAACCAGGCTGCTTGTGGTCCCAGCAGCCAGAGGAAATCATCCCTAGTCAGCTGCTTCCAGACACGTCAAAAAGCAAGCAGAATCTGCTGACTATATGTAAACAAATGTAAGCAATTAAAAAAATGACTGTTTGACTGGGAATAAGGTGGTTAGACTTAACGTTTAATTACTGAGGAAGTAGTTATCATGCCTTATTGCATCTCTATTATTGCAATAATTATCCCAGTCAGCACTCCAGTTAACCCAGTTACCTTCCCAGTCATTCTGTTTATCCTCCCAGTTAACACCCCACTCTTCCCAGTTATCATGCCCATTACCATCCTAGTCATACAGTTGCCAGAGCACAGTAGTCGCTAACCGAGTTCACCCGTCAGGAGTTCTGGGTAATCCATCCTGTCTATCTTGGGCTCGCCAGGATCTTAAAGGGCCAGCTGCATGCTGAATCAAGCTGTGGCACCCCCCTACAAATACGCTGAGGTGAGAGACGAGGTGGTAATCTCACCGTCTGTGCATCTGATGGCGAAGCGCCCCTCCCCATGTCAGAGTGAAGCCTCCATCATGATCCTAAATGCCTCATTTTAATAATAAGTGTCAGGCCTAAAATATGACCAACAGTTTGGTACAGTAAAGATGTTATGAGTATATCAATCACTGGCAGGCGGTGAAAGGGGTGATTGTGCCTTTATGGTGGCCCCAGTGACCATTAAAAACACTGGGCCACCTGGGAAATCTGACAACGCCCGACAACTCCTGCGATCAGGCCGCCGTTAACCCAGCAGCACATCAAACGCACTCTCCATTTGGCCCGAGGCTATTACCTGTCACCTTTCCTGAATAATGTCGCATGATAAATATGGGCAATTTTGCAAGTCAGGGCATGTGCTGTGAATTATGTGCGCACGCTAAGACCGAGCGTGGTGCACTTTTAGCTGCAGTCCAGTTTAACACATGGCAGCTCTTAAAACATCAGTTAAAAGGCTTAAAGGGATGAAACAGCAGTCCGAGCTCCATCAAGCGTGTGAACGCGGCGAAATAAGAAACGTGTTTATCTAAGCCGCAGTCATGTTACACCAATGTTATGCTGTTTTAGGAATATGCAAAACATTTATTTTCCGAGTGGATTTTCCATAGTTAATACTAGCTACTCTAAAGCCACGCATTCACATTGAGCATATTCAGCGGGCGTTTTAGTCTGAAGTGACATGCCAGTGAGGACTCTACTTGAACCTTTTTTGTATTCAAATTAATTTTATCCTATTCTATTTAATTTTATTTATGTCATTTTTCTTAATTTAAATTCTATGTTGTCTGTGAGTGCATGCACCATTACTCTCAAAACAAATTCTGATAAATGCAGGTGTTCCTGGCCATTAAATAGAATTCTGATTCCTTATTGTCTCCGGCTGGATGCACTTTCAGCCCAGAGATCGTGACTATTTCACCCTTCAGTCCAAATCTGTAATGGACCTGGGATAGCACGACCTGCCGAGTGATTCATGAAGATGTGAGGGTGAGCGGGGTGGAGAGCCAAGCAGCGATCCGGCTCCTGCCCCGGGGAGGCTGCGGGGGGCAGCGGTGCTTACAGTATCAGATCGCATCACGCGTGGCTTTCCGCTGGCGCGCCAGAGACGACAGGCACCACGAGTCCATCCTCCTGCATTTAGCATGCATTCTAATTAGTCTCGAGTACAATAACAACATTAATGAGCGGGAGCGAGCAGGTAGGAAAGTTACTGAGCCGGCAAAGCCGCTTTTCCTCCCAGGCAATGCCCAGTGGGCCTCGCAACAGCGCACTTTTGGCAGCAAGCCGAACCACATTTTCACCAACCGTCCCTGGATTCCCCGAGTTGCCGTGGTTGACAAGGAAACAAAGAAGATAACAGTAAAAAGCTGAGAGCGCGGCTCATAAAGGGCGCCACGGAGCCGCGGGCTGCCTTGCCGGGGCAGAGCCCGGCGTGCGAGGCGGCTAATTGTGCTTCTGGGTGGTGGACAAGTAGCAGATGGCAGCCGATGTGTCGCGGTGGCACCGTCTCCGTGGAGGGAGAGCGGAGCTGCGGTCGCCATCCTCTACACGGGCATCTTCGCATTCAGTCTCGTGCCATGCGTCGCATTATGGCTAATTTTCATGGGATAAACATAATTCGCATAATACACCCTCACACAGACAGAGACATAGACACAAGGGTTCGGTAGGAAATCAGCTACAGGTGAACATCACCAGCATGACACAAAGCCACTTTGCTTGACAGTGATGTGGCTGTATGCGGGGGGGGGGCGTTGAGGCCTCAGCACGACTTTTATGATCAGACACAATAAAGCCAGAGGGGCCAGCAGGTCAAAGCTGGACCATTGATCCACCTCTCAGACTATAATTGGGAGCTCTGTGAGGGATGGGGGCCATAAGCTTCCATTGAAGACCCTTGCTGAGACTCTCAAACCCCCAGTGACAAATCTGCTGTCTTATTGCCTATATGACAGAAGAACAGAAGAACAATCCCCCCGCCAAAATTTTTTTTAACTCATAGCAGCAGACAGGCACCACCACATGACGAAACCACAGAGAAGGCCAAGCCAACACAAAAGCACAAGCCCCGCCCATGGGAATGGCCATTTGCCCTCATGAGCCTGGCCTTCTTGTGTGCCACGCAGCCTCTTAGAAGACGTCCTCGTGACAGGAGCAGAGCGATTAGGAGTCACATGACACTTACAAAATCCCAGCAAGTGCCTGGGTGTGAGCAAAGGACTCGCGGGACCAGGGGAGTTGGGGACAACTCTGTTACCAGGGTGTGGGCGAAGGACTCGCGGGACCAGGGAGGGCTGGGGGCAGCTCTGTCACAAGGGTGTAGCCGAAGGACTCGTGGGACCAGGGGGGGCTGGGGTCAGCTCTGCCACCAGGGTCTGGGCGAAGGACTCATGGGACCAGGGGAGGGGGAGTCAGCACTGTCACCAGGGTGTGGGCGAAGGACTGCTGGGATTGAGGGGGCTCGGGGGGGCTGAAGGCCAGCAATAGGCTACTTCCCTGCCTATAATCACACTAGGTGATCCATGTTTTAAGGGTGTAGTCATACGTGATCAGTACCATGCCATTCCGTCTGTTCAGTCTGATTGCTCTATATCGTGCCTAGGGCTGCTTGGGGAGGTTCAGGTGGAGCCGGACACATTCAGTGTGATCACTAAACGTGCCGCGCACAGAAAACAGACAAGACAAAGGGATTGCTTCGTCACCAGCGAAGGTGCAGTGTTTGCTGTGCTGACATTGGTGTCCAGGAACAACTGGATGAAACACACAAAATCTCTGAGATATTTGGTAAAATACGGGACTCCTTATTTAATAAAAATCATTGAATTGCACACTCAATAAATCTGTGACCCCAAACAAGCTACAAAATAAGGACATTAATCATGAATTGTGCTGTACAACACCTCTTTCCTTCCAATGTTTCCCTCAACACAAAGAAGAGGCACGGTGATGACGAAAGCGAGCTTATGCCTGGATCGCTAGGTGCAATGCGAGCGCAGACTAGTGGGGGAGTGGGGGGGGCGGGAATCGAGCTCAGCTAGGGTACGAGGCAGGCGCGCCAGGTGTGAGCACGCCCTAGAACACTTTAAAGACACCTTCCTCCAGAGAGGGGCTGCTGGAGGTGAGCACACCTTTATCAGAGCCACACCGGCCGCTCCAAGTAGCATGTTCCTCTTGGCGTTTATTTCTCTGTTGGGTCCTGGCCCTCCACTCCACATTCCACCGTGAATTCACCCTCATCACGCCCCATCACGCCTCATCACGCCAAAGGGTCTGCCCCCCCCAGGGCGGCCAGGCAGACGGTTCGGAAGCCCTGCTCCCATTAGAAATCCTCCATTGCTCTAAGTTGTTTCTGATGACGCAGCAGAAAATGACGTTAAACAGTGCAGAGATACACAAACCCGGAGCAGAAATGATGCATGGAAAGCATTCTTGCTTTGGCCTGGGGAGGGTTCTTGGTCTCTCACACGCAAGGAAGCACATAAATGATGCTCACAACCTGCAGCGTGTGGGATTCCCAGTCACAGTGAGCGCTGTTGTAAGGTGACCTATGTATTTTTACTTATTTGTAAGATCTTTAGGTTTTATCCGGACAATTTATCACCTGTACCTGTGCCATCCCTGTACCTGTGCCAATACCCATAATGCAATAGCAGAATTGAACATCATACTTGTATCGCATTTCAAGTCTGGCATAAATCATACATCCCCTGCCAAATGCCAGCATTAATAACACGAAGCCATGGTCGTCTCCATGGCTAATGGGCTCGCTGTGGACCAGCCGAGAGTGACCCGTGTTTGACTAACGGCAACCATAGACACTTTATTAACGAGCCCCCAGAAGCTGCAAAAACAATTAAGCAGGGCTCTCCGCTGCCGCCACCGACGCGGCCCGTCGCTTCATAAATCGCCAGCCACGCCGCTGCATCTCCATTATTTACGGGCCGCTGGTGCATCATTGTTGTGAGGCTGAGAGAGTCTTGAGGTACCATACACAGCTCATGCCTCCCTGCACCGCCAGCAGGGCGTGGGGGTGTCACCACACCACACAGCCGCCCACATAGTCAGTTATAGGAGAAATACAATAATATAGTAGGAGAGCCACTCTGCACCGGAAAAGCCGGCCGGCGAGGATTTATAATCAGGCCGGCATTACGCACTAGACTGGCAGCCTGGTCTGCAGTCCATAAACCTCACCCACCAGGACCAGCCTTCCGGGGCAGGTATCACCTTGTTTAGGCTGGTTCCTATTTAGAACACTGAATAATTCATTAAATTACATACAGTAGAGAAATCTAAAGACAACTAACGAAATTACCAAATGGTCTTCTTAAGGGGCATTAATTGGCTTTTGACAGAGGGCGAGTCCTAATCACCTGATTGGCAATCACATGACTTTTGACAGAGGGCGGTTCTTAATTGCCTGATTGGCCACGCCCCTATCTGCGCAGTTAGCCGTAGGCCAGCCTGTGTACCAGCAGCTTTCAGTGACGGAACGCAAAAACACATAAACAGGCATAATTATATGAGAGCCATGTTTTATGCACCGACACCCATGTAAACAGTCTGTGCTGATTTATGGGGGAGACGATAAAGAGTAATGAAAACTGCATTATGCTGATACGCGGCCACATGCGGGGGGGGCGGTATCTCGCAGCGATGACAGCCCTGCTCCTCATGGCAGCAAGGCGTCTGCTCAAACTGGCCACCCCCCCTCTGATAATGCAGGGTCTCCCATGCCAGGATCCATATGTCGACCGTTTACAGCCCAGCCTCCGGGAGGCCTGTTACTTGACGATACCAGCGCCATTCAGTTCGAGCTCACACCTAACGAGAGACTGGGCTGTTGGGGACTGAGGCATCCCCAATGCCCATCGAGAGAGAGGTTAACCCTGGAAAAAGAGCACCCCCACCCCGACCAGAGGGAGACGACTGACACTGGAGAAAACCATTTGGCTGGTCAGGGCCCCGCGCAGGCCAGGGGCAGATGCTTTACTGCTGAGTGACTCTGGCCAGGCTGAGTGGGTCCATCATCAATAACAGGGACCTCACGTCTTGACGCATGGAAGCGTCCTCCAAGCGTCTGGGCAGGACACGAGGCCCTGAAGATCCCTCCGCTCTCTGGCTTCTCTGGAGGGAGGTGGGGGGGTGGGTCGGCGACCGTACATGGAGTCACTGCTCTGCTGCTCCATATGGAGTGACTGAAACCGTAGAACTGGGCCTGGCGGTCAGGCAGTGGCAAAGGGGGGGAGAGTTAGGGGAGAGGAGGGCATCTGTTCCTCACACGCCCGGTGCCTCATAATTAGAAGAGGAGTGAAGTGTCGGGCCTAGTGTGAGCTTTCGATGATGCTCTGCACTGCAGCATCACCTACAGTGGGAGGAGCCTGAGGAAAACAAGGCGAGCTAAATGGCAGCGCGACCCCAGTAAACCTCACAGAATAAACGAGGCACCCGGAGCAGCCTGGTACTGGAACACTACATGCCAAATGTAAAAACATCACCAGCGTGTCCTCGTAAAACCGCCCTGATGACAAATAGAGAGCCCAGAGCGCGGGGGGTGGGCAGTTAGCGCCGTGGCAGTGGAGCCATTTTATAGGGCCAGCTGCTGGAAGACGAGGCCCTCCACTGCATTTTAACCCCCTAGACGCTGCTCTAATAGCAGCCCTGCCTGCTCACACTCACTCTCCCCTAATGAGTAATCCCATGAAGGTGCAGGCGGCTAATCAGCCTTAGCAGGGCTACAATAGGATTAGCGTGCCGCTAAACTCTGGCCGCCCGGCTCCTCCACGTGCGCTTAGACCAGCAAGCAGCCCTGCAACCCGGCCCGTGTCTCCACTGCCTTGCTGGCCCACCCCCATGCTTTTGGGACGCGACTCCTCGGACCATAACGGGCCACAGCTAGGGGCCTGGACCCGCGGATGGCACCACACCTCGCTGTGCTGCCCCAGTGCTGGCAAGGATTACCCCTGTCAGCCTGGTCGGTCAGGGCCTGGCCTCCACAGCACAGGGCACAAAGAGGCTCTGTCATTAGTCATAAACTTGGCCTCCTGCTGCTGAGTGATGGCCGCCCGCCCCACCTCCTGCCCCACCTCCTGCCCCACCTCCTGACTCCTCCTCACATGGACCGGGGAGGTGCCCATTACACACCCGGATCTGAAAGTCAGAGTCTGGAGGCATATTCGCATAGATAATAGCATCAGCCTGCCAGGTGGGATTAATCTCTGCCTAAGAGGGGGCCACATTCCCCCTGGCCCTTAACCTCGTTTCACAGTCTCAAAGTCGTAGGTATGCATTGCATAATAACACTGCACAGGTATCTCTGAGGATTCAGAGGCCAGACCTTTGCCTTCTGTGATCATCCACAGAAAAAAATCACTCATAACCTGGAAGAGCGTCAGCAGAGTGCTCCTTTCAGAGACCTCCAGATGGTCACTGGGCTGCTCAGCAAAGGCCTTGAGGGTGTGGTCAGCATGGACGATGGATGTGTGCCCCACTGAACCTGCTATGGGGTACTGAGGGAGCATCCAAGTGAAACCAAGAGGAACCGCTGATCAGCAGATAATCAGCAGATAATCAGTGACAGAGGAGGCTGGTGAATACAGTCCATTATTGTATACTTCACACTGAAAGGGTGTTAAAACCGCTAAATGGCTCAGTAACACAAATGCATAGAGAGTATTTGCGAGAGTGCCATCATTCAATTAGCAAAGCGCCATACGTGTCCCTTATTTAACTCTCTGGTGCTTTTTGTAAAGCGGAATAAATTACCTCCACATCGCATCTGGGCCAGCAGCTGTTGCCATGGCACCGGGGAGTGGGGGGGTGACTTTCTTCAAGTCACCGCATTATAAGGGCATCCGCGTGAGCAGCACTGATAACGGGCCGTTAGACCGGGGACCGGGTGGCCGTGTCACCATGTCTCCCTCGGGCCGGCACGGCACTACCACGTCCCCGAAAACAGCGACGGCTTTGGTGATTCGGCTAATGGCGGCTAATCACCACCCTAATGTCGAGACCCCGCCGTCGAGAGAGGGCAGGCATCGCCGTGACGGCACGCGGCTGTTTCCTTTGGTTTTTCATTAGCCATCTTATCTTAGCCCTCACCCTGTCTTATCTGAGCGGACCCAGAGGGTGCCCGATGACCCGTGGGAGATGCTCGTTTTACACCCCCACCCCTTCCAGGCCTGCTCTCTTCCCATCATCCCTTGCTCTGGCCCTTCACCACACCTCCCACTGGCCCCTGTCACAGCAGGCACTGATGGGTGACATTGGGGTGGCCACAGGGGTGGTTGCCTTTACAGCAGGAGGCCTTTTGTGATCCTTTCAAACCCTCAACCGTCAGGGGAGCACACAGCTCCCCCATTGTGACACAGGGATTTTCACGTTCAAATGTCACCCCTGAATACTAACAGCAGATCTGTCATTCCTCCTGTAGTGAGAAGCGGGAGAAGATCTGTCTTAAACCTCTACTTCTTTGTAGCCGGATGTCATGGAGGACAGAAAGATCCATCTCTGACATCTCATTGTTTTCATCCTGTAACTGGACATCGTAGAGGACAGGAAGATCTGTCTCTGACATTTCATTATTGTCTTCCTGTAGCTGGATGTCATAGGGAACAGGAGGATCTGTCTCTGACATTTCATTGTTGTCTTCCTGTAGCTGGATGTCATAGGGAACAGGAAGATTTGTCTCTGACATTTCATTGTTGTCTCTCTGTAGCTGGATGT
>JAODKM010000058.1:32557582-32569256 GCA_026780845.1 Petrocephalus sullivani | reverse complement strand
TTCCTGTAGCTGGATGTCATAGGGAACAGGAAGATTTGTCTCTGACATTTCATTGTTGTCTCTCTGTAGCTGGATGTTATAGAGAGTAGGAAGATCTGTCTCTGACATTTCATTGTTGTCTCTCTGTAGCTGGATGTTATAGAGAACAGGAAGATCTGTCTCTGACATTTCATTGGTGTCTCTCTGTAGCTGGATGTTATAGAGAGTAGGAAGATCTGTCTCTGACATTTCATTGTTGTCTCTCTGTAGCTGGATGTTATAGAGAACAGGAAGATCTGTCTCTGACATTTCATTGGTGTCTCTCTGTAGCTGGATGTTATAGAGAACAGGAAGATCTGTCTCTGACATTTCATTGTTGTCTTCCTGTAGCTGGATGTCAGAGGGAACAGGAAGATGTGTCTCTGACATTTCATTGTTGTCTCTCTGTAGCTGGATGTTATAGAGAACAGGAGAAGATCTGTCTCTGACATTTCATTGTTGTCTTCCTGTAGCTGGATGTCAGAGGGAACAGGAAGATGTGTCTCTGACATTTCATTGTTGTCTTCCCGTAGCTGGATGTCACATAAGAAAGATCCATCACGGGCTTTTTCTTATACTCCCACCTCCTGTTCCACCTGGACTTATAGATTATTTTTATCCCGCCAGAATTTCCTCCAGGCAGAAAAGCTGGGAGCGATGGAGCTGGTTAGCGCCTACAGGTTATGGCATGAATATCTCCTAATTAGAATGGCTGGGTTTCACTGAACTGCACTGAGATGTTTTCATGATCAGCCTCTGAAGATGATGCCTCTCTCAGCTCCTCATGGATGTGTCCTTCAGCAGAACTGGTGTTCCCCAGAGTCCTTGCAGCACAGGGCAGACCTCGTTTGGGTCAGTGGGGCGACGAGGCCCGCTCTGCACCTGTCTGCGTCCCCGTGAAGTTCCAAAAACCTAGCATAGACGTTTCCACTCCAGTGACTCTGAAAGCCAAGATCCGGCATGTTCACATATGCAACAGTTGATGAGGAAGTCAAAGGTCACACTCCAGGCTGAGAGCTCGTCTCCGCGGAGACGCCGCACCCACACACCCCTGTGCTGTCTCTGCGCCCACCCGTCAACTTTAATTGCAGTGGGAGAGGCCCACCCCCCCACCCCCCCTATAAAATAACGGTGCGTTAATGAGGGCTCCCAGCGCCTGCTTAAACACGGCTAATCAGCCCTGCTCTGCCAGCCGTGGGCAGGCGGGTTTCTCATGCGCCTGTGACACTTTGTTTCAGAGCCAGGCTGACACTCGACAGGCTCGCTGCCTCGCTCTCATTAGCCCCGAAGCCCATTTGGGCAGGAGCCCCACCTCACCAAGACCCCCTCCAACCTCAATCGCATGTCATGTTTTTTTGCCGTGACCTTGCAACAACCACCTCTTGCTTTCAGAACTGAAAGCTACTTTAAAGCCGGCCGGACTCTTGTGTTCCGTGACTCACCACGAGGCGTTTGGCTTGACAGTTAGTCAGGCAGCACCTGGCGATCGAGACTTACCAGCTACCACTCTACTGCACTGCTCTGACCTCTCCCCCTGAGTTGGCCCAGCCACCCTTTGGCTAGTTTACTTAACTTTTATTTAACTGGCTGCTTGACAGTGTAAAAATGCAGGGAGGGAGCTCAAAATCTGCCCCGCTGCAGAACGGGGCCTACTTAGGGGGCACGGTGTCTCTTCCCCAAGCGTTTCAAAAGCACTGCGTACAGGTATAACCTTATAAGTCTTAAAGAGAGCAGGAGATCAGATTCAGAGCAGAGAAGGTCAATTCTGCACTTATTGGGATGAAATGCAGGGGAAAAATGGAAAGGTCAATTCATCAACTAGCTGTTATACTCAGATCTGGCGCTGAGGGAGATACAGTGGGCTGGCCGATATAATTCAGCTAGTGTGGTATCTCTCAATAAACACTCTCAGCTCCCCCCCAGCCAGGCCAGTGTGGGCTTCAACCACAGACAAAGAAGGTGGGTGTGCGGTGGGGGGGCTGTATATGTCAGCATCCTCATGACGACACTGAGGACCAGAGGGCGTTTCACAGCTGACTAGGAGGGTTGCGACTTTCTGCAGCCTGGAAGTAGAAAGTCATGGTATATGGTGAAAATTACATCCCCTGTCAGCAGCACGAGACACAATGGAAGGGCTGCGTGTCGACAGGCATCGCGGATTATTAAGGCGAGGAGGACTGAGCACGATTGGAGGAGGGCGCCTATATTGGATCGGGCCGTGTGTATAAATATCCTGTCAGAAAGTGATGCGGAGGGTGGGGCTTGTCTCAGGGTGATATTTCCGCGGGATGTGGCATCAATCAGCCATTGTAGCCGGGCGCACTTTCGCTCCAACCTATCAGCTCTTACGGTCAGCGGACATCACTCACGAAGAGGCACTCAGACGAGAAGATGGACAGAGCACATCCTACGCGCGCAGACCCCTCCCACACACACCTCAACACCCACAGACCCCCCACACACACACCATCACCCACAGACCCCACACACACCCCATCACCCATAGACCCCATACACACACACAATGACCCACAGACCCCACACACCCCAACACACAAAGACCCCACACACACCCCAACACCCACAGACCCCACCCACACACACACCATCACCCACAGAGCCCCCACACACCCCAACACCCACAGACCCCACACACACCATCACCAACAGACCCCACACACACCCCACACACACCCCATCACCCACAGAACCCCCCCCCCGCTTTTGAAGGTCCACACGCCCCGCGCCTTGTTGGTTTTCCCCAGGCTCCCCTGAACAACGTGCTCTGCTCTCCATGGGCCAGAGGGGGGCGCTGCGACACCAGGCCGCCTTCCCAGCCATCCTGCTCCACTGACCACTATACAAGCATAAACACTGGATGTCAGATTCCATATAGCAGTATCAGAGCACCGGCAGATATGGACCCACTGGGATGTACCCCCCCAGGGTCGAAATGGACCCTCCTGCCTCACCTAAACTCACTTTCACATTGAGCTGACTCCTCAGGCTGAAGAGCTTAAGTAGGGGATTGTGTGTATGATAGCAAACGGAGAGACAGAGAGAGCACAGCTCAGAGAGAGAAGACAGCTACAGATCTCAGATACGGAGTGAGCAGACGAGGTGTCTGGCATCTCCATAAATGCTAAATCCGGCATAGATCTAAATCATCAACAGCATCATACATGGTCAAAATGACTGCACATGAGAAACGCGGTTTCTCTCTAAGGGAGCTGACTGTGTCTCTGCACTAACAGGGAAACACGGAGCCTCTCTGCACGTGTCACGCTGCTTGTCCTGGGTAGCTGGTAGCTGCCTCACACCATTACCTCCCTCCCACTTTAATGTCTCCTTTGGGTCACCACTAACCGTCACGGGTCCACGACACGTCTGCAGGACAACGGCGCTTCTGCTCATGAGGATAAGGTGAAGAAAATTCCGGAACCTGCCTGTGGGCATAAATGAAAGCCAAGGGGCCGAGGGGAGCTGAGTGTGAACAAGTGTCTATAGGGCCGTGGGGGGGGGGCTGTTACAAGCCGTGTGGGAATGGGCAGATCCCTTCGATGTTCCCTCCGGCCCTCAGCTGGCCCACTCCGTAACACGCCTCATCCAAAAAGCCTGGTTTCTACTCTGAGGATCCGCGTGATAAAGAAGGGAGACATCGCTGTGCGGAGACACGGGGAAGGAGAATCACCGCCTCGCCTCTAACCCTAACCCCCCTAACCCTAACCCTCTAACCCTAACCCCCCTAACCCTAACCCTGTCCGGTCCAACAAGTGCTCAGCGAGTCGGCGGCCGGCTGACACTCTCTGCCTCAACGCGTCCCCTGGGGGGGGGGGGGACCAAATGCCGCACCAGAGACTGTGTGTGAAGGGCAGCTCAGGGAAGGCAGGCAGGGCCTCCTTGTGGCCAGAAGGAGAACTGCAGCCGCTCCCCGAGTGTCTTGTCGGGAGCTGAAGTGCAGGAGACCCAAATGCCTTCAGGCCAAAAGTACCTTCAGTGTGGTCCCAACATTCCCAGTATATAAGCCCAGTGATGTTAACCGGTTTTATGTCACCAATTAAAAAAAAGTCATCTCCCACTGGCATCAATTAACAATGCTAATCCCCCTGTTCCCGACTCTGCTGATGAAATGGGCATTTTACACCCAATTAATGCACGGAATCATCATATAAAATGCCTAATGAGGCTGTGATCACATTACCGTGAAAATGTTCATTAGTGAAGTTTTTTATTTTGGGGGGGGGGGCTTTCTGTAATTAGCAAAGATTGAGCGGCAAGTGGTATAGCCTTGTGAGCGGTGGTAGCATGTGGTGGGGGGCTGCAGACACCCCCTCCCAACCCCCCCACAGGGGGAGGACCATAGCCCGCTCGCAGCTCAGGAACACACAGGCAGCGACCGCATACACAAACACAGCACGGTCCAACCACACCACCTGCTGTCCAGACCGCAAGTATGAACAACCCAGGCGCATGTTCCGGAGGATTCTTCTGTTCAATTAAACCATTGACATAAATTTCCCAATACAAAATAAATCCCATACGTGAAAAATGACTAATCTCTTACTGCCATGAAAAAATGGATGAAGCACCAACTCTGAGCCAAAGTGACATCAGTGACACAGCGGAAGGACCAGCGCTGAGTGACCCGCACACTGAGTGACCCGCACACTGAGTGACCCGCGTGCACACGTCTTTCCCCACGCTTTCACACAATCGGTTGCCGCACGCTGCAGTCACAAGTTTTGTGGAAGTGATCCAGCAAAGTGTGCCCCCTTGTGAAAAAAGTGTGAAAAGCACGGCCCAAGTAAGGGATGTGACACCCCCTCCCTGCCTGACACACCTGACAGGGGTGACAGATGACAGACAGACAGAGGGAGCTCCACAGAAAGCCAGACCGCAGCCCAGGTAAGGGATGTGACAGCCCCCTCCCTGCCTGACACACCTGACAGGGGCGACAGATGACAGATGGACAGAAGGAGCTCCCCAGAAAGCCAGACCGCAGCCCAGGTAACGGACGTAACACCCCCTCCCTGCCTGACACACCCGACAGGGGCGACAGATGACAGACAGACAGAGGGAGCTCCCCCAAAAGCCGGACCGCAGCCCAGATTCACACCACCTGATGGCCAGGTAACCACAGAGACAGCCATCCTGTCCCATCCCAATCTGTCCTGTCCTGTCTTATCTTTACCCTGTCCTGTCCCATCCTGACCCCGTCCCGTCCCATCCTGCCCCCTGCCCTACCTGGGCGATCTCGTACAGCAGCTTGTAGTGCTCTTCCCTCTTCTGCAAGCTGCACAGGTTACAGCCCATCCTGGGGAGCGGGACAGCGGTCGCCCACGGCGGCGCTGCAGTGGACGGGCTGCCGATCACTGGCTCTCATGGGTCGGTCTCTCGCAGGCCATGCACGGGAGCACATGCGCCGCGCAGTCTCGCTGAGCGTCTGTATGGCTGCGTGTGTGTCTGTGCGCAGCTCCGCCGGCTGCCTCTACTCTCCGCGCACGCCGAGCCTCTACTCTCACACTCCCCTCAGCGCACATGACTGTGTGGAGCCAACTAATGAATAATAATGAGGGGGCGGGCAGTCGCTGGTTATTCATGAAGGGGGAAGGCTGAGCGGGGAGGGGCCTAGAGCTGGCTCATTAAGGAGACGCTCACTCCTTTGTGTTGGCAGCCCCGCTTGCCCAGCCAGACAGCTCACACACGCGCACGCGTGCACACACACACACACACACACACCCCAACCCGCTATCCATCTGCAGATGCTTATTCCACTGGACACGCTCCTCTTACGCTACAGACAAACAGAGACTGGCTTCATAACACCTGCTTGTGACATAAACACCAGTTGTATGGCCACGTCTATCTAAAATAATAAGAGCTTAGGGGGAACGGGAACACAGGCTTGCTGCAAACTGGGACAGCAACAGCACAGCAAACCTACAGAAGAGATGATCCCAGCTAAGAGGGAACGGGAACACAGGCTCACCCCAAATGTGGACAACAACAGCAAAGCAAACCTGAGGAAGAGGCAATCTTAGCTAAAAGTGAACGGGAACACAGGCACAACCCAAATGGGGACAACAACAGCACAGCAAACCTGCGGGAGAGGAAATCCTAGCTAGAGGGAACGGTAACACAGGCTCAGCCTAAATGGGGACAACAACAGCACAGCAAACCTGCGGGAGAGGCAATCTTACCTAAAAGGGAACGGGAACACAGGCGCACCCCAAATGGGGACAACAACAGCACAGCAAACCTGAGGAAGAGGTAATCCTAGCTTAGAGGGAACAGAAACACAGGCGCACCCCAAATGGGGACAACAACAGCACAGCAAACCTGCGGGAAAGGCAATCTTAGCTAAAAGGGAACGGGAACACAGGCGCACCCCAAATGGGGACAACAACAGCACAGCAAACCTGCGGGAGAGGAAATCCTAGCTAGAGGGAACGGGAACACAGGCGCACCCCAAATGGGGACAACAACAGCACAGCAAACCTGAGGGAGAGGTGATCCTAGCTTAGAGGGAACAGGAACACAGGCTTGCTGCAAACGGGGACAGCAACAGCACAGCAAACCTGCAGGAGAGGCGATCCTAGCTTACAGGGAACGGGAACACAGGCGCACCCCAAATGGGGACAATAACAGAACAGCAAACCTACACAAGAGGTGATCCTAGCTTAGAGGGAACAGGAACACAGGCTTGCTGCAAACGGGGACAGCAACAGCACAGCAAACCTGCAGGAGAGGTGATCCTAGCTTACAGGGAACGGGAACACAGGGTCAGGAACACAAGGTTGCCACACATAGGAACAGCAACAGTGCAGCAAACCTGTGCGCTAAACTTCCTTCATGAAGCAGGAAGCTGCCCTAACAAGTGTTAATAGTTACCTTGCGGATTAAGGGTGGACGGTGAAGAATAATGGCGTCACCACTGGGCAGGGGAGCAATCCCACTTGAGGCGGGAATCCCATTTTCTGAAGCTGTCTTTTTTGGCCTAACCTTACACACAGTATAAACACAGATTACACAGGAAAAGTATGGCAGTTAGAGTAAGAAAATACACGTGTATATACTGGAGGAACCAGGAAAACACAGCAGATGGAAAAGAAGGGATTTAAATCCTCAGCCCTGCAGTAGTGAGCACTCAATCAAATGAGCAGAAATGAGAACATGAGCATATTGTGCAAGGAACGGGCTAAATTAAAAAAACATGTCGCATCCACCTTCCACAGGGGCACAGAGCCCATGCAAGGCCTCCCCTGCAGGACATGCAGAGACAATGACCTGGGGACGAACTCCAGCATGCACACAGCACAGCACGCATGCACACAGGCAGCCAGGCTGAATCCACACGGCTGATCTGGACTTTTATCTCTGCGTTCCAAGCTACTCGTATCCTTGACAACAAACACGCCAGTGTCTGAGCTGGCATGGAGATCACACGGCTTCAGCTTCCAGAAAATGCCTGCAGACAAGTGCATTAACCGCAAGAACATGCCGTGTAAGGCTCTACTGAGGCTTGGTCGTGAGAAATGGGTTTTCAGGTACCCCGAAGGACGGGATTCCCCTGTGAGGCTGGGAACTGGCACAATGTCAGGTCAGGACCTCCCGGAGGAATCAGGGTAGTGGCTCTCTCTGTGTAGGACAGACCTGGCATCTTCTCATGGAAAACCTCCATCCAAGCCATTCGCAGGTTTCAAAACTCAAACTCTGATGGCAGGCTTTCGCAAAAATCCTGCTGGCAAATACTGTGCCCTGGTTCGGATTTCGGCCCGGCGTGGTTTACACGGAAGCTGCACCACGGCGATAAGCGCTCCACCCACACCCAGCGCTGCATCGTAATGAAGTCGGCGCCATGGCAGCAGTTGCCAGGATGTCCCCACTGTGCGTGTAAACACCGCTGCAGGCGTTAATATAAACGTATAAATACATAGATATGTGAAACATTTTTATGTATTAGTGCAAACCTTATATTTGCACTTTGCAGTAAGCAAGCAATAGTGCACTTTTTAGAGATTGTTCCACCACTATAGGTGACTTCAATCATGCCAGCCTCAAATCTGTGCTTCCTAAATTGGAGCAGCATGATAAGTGTGCTACCAGGGGGGGAAAACGCTGGACCACGTCTACACTAACATCAGGAAGAGCTATAGAGCACACTCTGACAATCTGACCACCCTTACCTGTTTTTGACCCCAGTTTACAGTCCTCACATAAAACCTAGCCTGAGGGAACATCATTGCAACTTCAGGACTGTTTCCAGATCACAAACTGGGCCAGTTTGTCCATGAAGATTTAGAGGAATACACTTAAACATCTAGTGACAGTTCGTGCCTTCAGGTCAGGGGACAGGGCATTGCACAGTGCTGCCACCTGAAGGTAGCAGTCAAATGTACCAAAGCGGCCTACAAACTGAGGATTGAGGATTCCCTCTCCGACAGACACCCACGTGAAGCGTGGCAGGGCATACGACACATCGACAGTCAAAAGGTACCAAGGACCCATCTGCCCACAGCCGTGAGCGACCCTAATTACTTTCCATAATCTTCTACTTACAGTACACTGTACAGAGGTGTGAGGTTAGGTGTGTGCTCAGCACGGTGGGCCCGGGGAAGGCTGCAGGCCTCGATGGGATACCTGTGAGGGTACGCAGAGACTGCATTTCAGCACCTTCAACCTTTCTCTGTCCCTCTCGACTGTGCCCTCCTGCAGGAAAACTGTCGACGCACACAGCTATCGGCTGTCTAGATGACTACAGACCAGTCGTACTCGCACACAGTACTATGAAGTGTTCTGAAATGTCTCTAAGGCATTAATCCACTCTCCCATCCACTCAACATGGACCAGCACCAGTGTGGCTACAGAGCGAGGAGAGCCACAGAGGATGCCATCGCTGCTGCCCCCACACTACAGTGATCCACCTGGGACAGAGGACACCTACGTAAGACAGCTTTTCATAGGCTACAGCTCGGCATTGCATACACTAGTCCCCACCCAACTGGTCACCAACCTGCCCGGCCGGGATATCAGCCAAGCCCGGTTCACGTGGATTTTCTGACAGACGGCCCTCACTACTCCTCCAGGGGGAGGCTGGGCCCCAGGGCCCCACAGGGCCTCCGCCTGCTTACCCTCTGCTCACGCCATACCTACAACTGTACACCTGCACACAGCACATACACACCAATCACATTAGCCGATGACACGACAGTTGTGCCTACAGACAATTATTCAGATGCTTGGGATCGTTCTGTTGCTGCAAACTGACCACGTTCTCATCTCAGGTCTCAAACTGCCCACTGCTCCTCTCCGATAAACCCCCTGGGGAGGCTGGCAGACATGGGCCTTCGCCGCCAGCTGTCTCCATGACGACTGGCCGCCGGCGTCATCTGCGACTCACCAAGATACGAGGGGCCAGCTGCTGCTGTGAGAGAGGGGGTCCTGGCGGGAGCGCTCTGCATGGTGTAATGGCATGGCGCGGCCTGTGGGAGGCGCTGTGCGTGACCTCAGACCCCAGGACTGCACTCTGCATCTCACTTGCCTTTGTCTTCACTTCCTGCCGAAAAAGGTGGCACGTCTGACTTCTATCTGCCTGGCAGCAGACATGCTTTGAGCTGCATATTAAGGACCCCTAATCAGGCGTCCGTCTATGGAGGTTCCTGAAAGCGCCTGGGTAGATTTGTCATGCCCCATGGATCTTGTTTGGGGGGGGTCCAGCTGAAGGGGCCCCCTCGTCATGCTGATAACAGGGTACCCATTGTGCCTGCTTTTACATGAGCTTGAAATGGCCTTTTTCACGTGACAGGCGCCCAAGCGTGTTAGCAAGCGTAGTCACGGGGTGTCCGGTTACGGATTTACCCAGCGCTCTGCTTCCGGGATATTTACTTAACAAAGACACCCACCCAGGGCCGGCTGCTTAGGCCTCAGGCCCCACCCCCACTCCACTGGGAAAGTGTTATCATCAGTACCCCCCCGCAGGGGCCTGCACAGGGTGTGGCTGGCCCTGCACCCACCACCGCTTTCCCTGGATGTATGTCTGTTAGGAGAACACCCTCCCTCTTCCTATGCCCCCCCCCCCCCCGCCCCCCGACAGCTGGTGAGGCTCAGCAAGACGCAAGACCCAAAAGGCCCAAAAGCGTGGTGATACCACACACAGGGACGACCCCCAAACTGATTAAAGAAACAATGTTTGATTTCGATTTTTAAATGTCCATCCATCCACCCATTTGCTATATCTGCCAGTCCTGTGCAGGAAGCTTCAGGAGTCAGGCAGGTAATGAGCCAGGACAGGGTGCAACCCATCACAGGGCTTGTGTGTAAAAATACGCTTGTGTGTATAAATACATATTATATTTGCAGGTAATGTTACACAAAACTTTTTGGTTTTAGTATATATTCTCACAAAATATCATAATCTACCTTTCTAGTTGACTTTTTTCTAAGTCTTCCCATAACATTCCCTGAAAAAGTTGGCTTAAACCTAGTCATTTGTCCTTCAGATGAAAGTTCTACATTGATGTGGCCAAGAATGCACTTGTGCCTATTGCGGGAGCTCCATGATTATGCTTAGGGGTCTCTGCCAGCCCCGAAATTCCAAGGCATGGATGCCCCTGCCACGCCCGGCTCCCTCCCTCCCCCGCAAAGAGCCAGAGGGACGGCCATGTTCTCAGCTATTCCCTCCTCGCTCTCGTACTTCTGAAGGCTGCTCCTGACTCCCTCGCCGCGGCTCTGCCATGGCTGACTGCTGCATCCTTTGTTGCTGTTGATTGTTCCCAGAAGGCAGAAGCTGTCCAGCACCTCTGCGTTTCCCCCGTCAAGCCTGATGCTGGCCGCTCATCCTGCACGCAGAGCCGCTCTTTTCTACACAGTCCCATTACTTCACTTTCTTCTTTAACTTTCCTTAGAAATGTCTTCAGATCTTCTGCTCTGAGTGTGGTGTCATCAGCATCAAAGCCTCTTCATGTTCCCTCCACACATATCACCTTACAGCTCACCTTCTATCATTAAATGTCTTGAATTGTTGGCAAAAGTACTTTACAGGGCTTAATGGACTATCATGAATATTGCTGTTTATTTATTGTTACTGTCTACTGATGTCTAAATGCCTGTTTTTACTGTCTAAATGTGTATTTTGTGCTACTGTAAACCTGCAGTTTCCTTCTAAATTAATAAGGAATCTATCCATCCATCCATGGGCACTATATCAGAGGTCATGTAGACTGGATAGACTTGCATAAATACTACCCAATTAAAACTTTGGCTACTGAGAGACATTAAGAGAACACTAGGTAATTAGTGTAGTAGGTATGTCTTCAGGACATTTATTGTTTGATTGTTTCTGGGCTCTTAAGCGCGGCAATAGGTCACATGACCTAAGCAGTCCACACAGCCCCACCCTCACAGCAGTTTTGGGACGCCACGTTCAATAGGTCACTCAGCCCTGTAGAACAACATGCTGAGAAAGTACTGGGTCTTCAGAGACACCACAAAGCAGAATACGAAGAAATGAGAATTAGTTCAAGTTCAAGTAGGCTTTATTGTCACTTCAACCATATACCGTTAGTGCACAGTGAAACGAGACAACGTTCCTCCAGGACCAAGGTGCTACATGCAACATAAATTTACAACATAAATTAACAGAAAAACTAAACTAGCT
>JAODKM010000058.1:32527627-32541691 GCA_026780845.1 Petrocephalus sullivani | reverse complement strand
GCCGGCCGGATATGCCTCCATTCCGCATTAAAGGGAGCCGGCCGGATATGCCTCCATTCCCCATTAAAGGGAGCCGGCCGGATATGCCTCCATTCCGCATTAAAGGGAGCCGGCCGGATATGCCTCCATTCCACATTAAAGGGAGCCGGCCGGATATGCCTCCATTCCCCATTAAAGGGAGCCGGTCGGTTATGCCTCCATTCCGCATTAAAGGGAGCCGGCCGGACATGCCTCCATTCCGCATTAAAGGGAGCCGGCTGGATATGCCTCCATTCCCCATTAAAGGGAGCCGGTCGGATATGCCTCCATTCCCAATTAAAGGGAGCCGGTCGGATATGCCTCCATTCCCAATTAAAGGGAGCCGGCCGGATATGCCTCCATTCCCCATTAAAGGGAGCCGGCCGGATATGCCTCCATTCCGCATTAAAGGGAGCCGGCCGGATATGCCTCCATTCCCCATTAAAGGGAGCCGGATATGCCTCCATTCCGCATTAAAGGGAGCCGGTCGGATATGCCTCTATTCCCCATTAAAGGGAGCCGGCTGGATATGCCTCCATTCCCCATTAAAGGGAGCCGGCCGGATATGCCTCCATTCCCCATTAAAGGGAGCCGGCCGATATGCCTCCATTCCCCATTAAAGGGAGCCGGCCGGATATGCCTCCATTCCGCATTAAAGGGAGCCGGTCGGATATGCCTCCATTCCGCATTAAAGGGAGCCGGCCGGATATGCCTCCATTCCGCAATAAAGGGAGCCGGCCGGATATGCCTCCATTCCCAATTAAAGGGAGCCGGTCGGATATGCCTCCATTCCCAATTAAAGGGAGGCGGCCGGATATGCCTCCATTCCCCATTAAAGGGAGCCGGCCGGATATGCCTCCATTCCGCATTAAAGGGAGCCGGTCGGATATGCCTCCATTCCGCATTAAAGGGAGCCGGTCGGATATGCCTCCATTCCCCATTAAAGGGAGCCGGCCGGATATGCCTCCATTCCGCATTAAAGGAAGCCGGCCGGATATGCCTCCCTTCTCCACAAAGGGGCCAGAATCTTTCAGTCTCTCCACACATTAGCAAAAGAGGTGAGCTGTTTATTTATCTGAAAATGTGGAAGCGGGTCAGAGCAGCTGTGTGAGGCTTCAGATGCTGGGAAATTCATTAACAGATTTGCTGGGGGGGGTCGGCCGCCCCTTTCATGATGAAATCTAATTGAAAAAAGCGGGGCGTAGCGTGCATACATGCTAATGTGATTTGCCACGCTCGCTGCAGCTCAGGGTTAGTGCTGTTAAGTCATAATTAGGTTCTGACTACAAAAGCCGTTTACTGTAAAGACCTCCTGGAGCGAGGCATTCTGGGATGCATAGCGCACCTCCACCACCAAAGAGCACAATCAATTCAGTCCAGGAAATATAATGTCAAAATGTCAACTTTGTCTTGGGTTTTCAATCAGTGCCGGGGACCGTGGAATGTTTCTATCTGACACAAACCGCATGCATCTGAAGTCAATAAGCTCCACCCCCAGGGGAGCGGAACCTACCAGCACAGATGCGGCTATAAATATCCACACATCCCAGGAAAAACCATAACTACATGTCCCACAATTTTGTGTAATAACTATCTCTGACTGAGAAATATTAATTCCTTTAAAAATGAGGCCTGACTCATTGACTGTACATTAAAAACACTGAATATAATCTCAGTCCAATTAGAAGCACTCATTTTCGCAATAAGAAATATCCCAAAATCGGGAATCTGCCAGCTGCACTACTCCCTGGGTGACAGTAATCCAGCCAGGGGCAGTTTAAACATCAGTGGCAGGTGACAGACACAGAGAGGATCGAGAATTGCTCAAAAAAACCATGCAGACACTCAGCGACTATGGCAAGGTCAAAGGTGAAATGGAATGTGCGATACTGCGGCATACAGTGATCACCATTACCACGGGGAATACGAGATTCACGCGGTGTACATCATGATTTACTATGCGCAATTATCATTATTATAGAACATCGGAAAGGCATGCCAGCTCACCGTGCAATGCTCAGCATAACCATACAGAACTCAAGCGCTACATCTATGGATCTACTGACCTTGGTTGGCAAGTTAAATGCTGAAGTTCCTAACTGTGATGAAGAGTGGCTTTCATGGAGGGTAGCCCAGAAAGTCCAGGGCAGCATGGCTAAGGTGTGCCCTGCAGCCGAAGGACTTAAGGGCGCGGAGTGGAGCTACAGCGGTCGTGAGGCGAAGGTGAGGCCCCAGGCACAGCCACAGATCTGCCATCGACTGTCTCGAAATGTCTGTGTACATCAGGGAACTGAAGTGAGGCTGCAAGCAGGGGTAGATGAAATTTCTCCAGGATTAGGCCAGAGACTGACAAGCGACTATCTCAGGTCATCAGCGCAGAAGGAGACTCTCCAAGCTTCTCTCTCCTATGTCAGCTTACGTTTGGTTGTAGAAATGAAGGTATGGTGGCATTTGATACACGGCCAGATTTACCCAAATTTAACAGCTCCTAAATAAGGACTGATGCCTCTTATTGATGCCCAGATACAGCAAACCATGCGACTGAGTCCCTGCTCACATGACTGGATCTGACATCACATGAAGGTATCGCTGCCACCACTTCATTCCACATGAAGGAGCCCACAGCTACATCATCTCCATGACGAATTCTGTCCCTCCTGAAAATATCACTACCACTAATTTGTCTTTAATGACAGACATTACACATCCGGGGGAATGGGGGGCGGGGGACGTCTACCCCTGTAGTGTTTAATTCAGCTTCATTCAGCCCCACCCCCAAAATATAAAACTATCAAACTGTTGCCCACATTTATTAATTAAGGATAAGTAGAGAGAAATGTAATCGCGTCTCCTGCCCTGCACCATCCACCCAGATTCCTGTTTACTTCCTTCTTAATGTACTATGACACAGAGACTGCCGGGGGTCGGCACAGACCCACCTCTGGAGGTGCTGAACTAGGTCAGATAAATCGAAGGTAATTGGGGAATGAGGATGATTTTAAGCTGGTAAGGATGGGAAAGATGGCAGCAATAAGCACAGCCCATAATATGCTGCTCTGGTGGCATGCTTTCTGATCTACAGTAGCTGTGCATGTGGAGTACCAGGCCCGGGACCCAGAAAGGACCCGTGAGATCAATAGTCAATCTGGCCCCTGGCCGGGATGCTGGCGAGACGTGGCCAGCGAGACACAGCCAGCGGGCTGGTTATCTCCGGAGATCGTGGCCTAGGACATTCATCACGCAGCCGGGCCCCGTGATTGGCAGGCGCCGCCGGCCCAGTGGCGATAAGGGTCCAGGTCGGGCCAGCCCACACCGCCCAGTGCCAGAGCCGCATTGTTCTCAGCCGATCGCGGCGATAAGCGGCTCTTCTGCTCACCACTTACTGGGCTTTCCTCACAATCAATGGGGTTTCTCTTCCTGCGAAAGGTCCTCTCACTGCAGGCAGCGCGTATCTGCTTCCAGCACCTGGGCGCTGGACGAGCTGGGAGAAGCATGTGACCTCGGCCTCTAATCAGCTGCAATCGGCCACCCCGTGCATTTCACACTGAAGGTAGGCAGGCTGACATCGACACATTACACTGTGATGATTCACTAACATCAACACGTGACAGATTAATAACATATCAACATGTGACATAGTGACAACACTAACATCAACACAGCACATGGATCACGTTAAGGCCTGCGATATTTTTGGTGCTAAAACACCAGTGGCAGCTGCTAGTCTTTCAAACAGGGGAAGCTCATTTTAGACCTACATCATAAAATTAAATGAATTAACGAACGAATGGACTTTACAAAGCTGAAACAAGGAGCAAACTCGAGAATGCTATAATTATGTTTTTTTTATTTAAAGAATGATTTATATATAAGTTTATATTACTAGCAAATAACACACTGTTTGCAGTAGTTTGTCTCACGAAATGGGACTGAGCTTGAAATCACACCTAATTCCGCCCTTTAGACAGTTCCTCCAATCATCATGCATGATGTAATTTGGTATGTTGGTGATTTGGTATGTATAATGAGTATTCATTAGAAAACAAATTCACCAAAGCAAACATGTATGGGTTTACATGGAGGTCTTGCTAAACAACAGTTACAAAACGTCCCATCAGAGCAACCCCAAAACTCAGTGGCGCCCCCTGGCTGCAGGGGTGCCTGATGCACTTCTGATCCCCATGACCTGTAATGAGGGGCTGTCACATATGGTCCCTGCAAACTCCTGTTTTATGAAGATGACAAAGCCGACTCCGCCCTCTGCATATGGCCATTTATTAGAGACATTACCTCTGATTACCTTCAATTACCTTCACGACTGAAGCTCCCCCGCTTCAGGGCAATCTGCCCCCACAGCCTGGTAATGAACTGCAGACTCCGAGTGCTATGTGACCACAAGTCATCCTGGGAAGCAGCCGCCCAACAAGACGAGCCGGCTCACCCTTCCGCTTCCTCACCAAGCCGAAATTAATCTCGCCGCAATTTGCAATATATCTGTCAGCGGTGTTGCTTAATTACAGGAGTGCGGTGCGCGGTGCGCGGTGGTGAGCAGGAGGGGGGTGTGCACGTGTGTGCGGCTGAGCTACCCTCCGTATCAGATCGGACCGCCGGGCCGAGGCGGTGTAAATAAATCAGCTCCTTTCTGTCTCATTATCAGCAGATGCCAGGAGGAGCTTTGGCACGCCGGCTTTGATTCTGCGCTTCGATGGTCGTAATGAACCTCCAGTGTGAACAATAAAAGAAGAGGAACGCATTTGGCTTCCACATCAGACATGGACCTGCTGAGGGACAGGAAGGAGTGGGCCGATATCCAAGGCCTACACTCAAAGCCTATACCCAAGGCCAATACCCAAGGGCGATATCCGAGGCGTACACTCAAAGCCTATATCCAAGGTCCATACCCAAAGCCTATACGCAAGGCCAATATCCAAGGCCTACACTCAAAGCCTATACCTAAGGCCGATATCCAAGGCCTACACTCAAAGCCTATACCTAAGGCCGATATCCAAGGCCTACACTCAAAGCCTATACCCAAGGCCATTATCCAAGGCCAATCCAAAGTCTATACCCAAGGCCCGCTTCCTTGCTTCTGAGGCCCCACTCAAAAAGCCCTCCTTCCCCTCAGCTGCTTCAAAAACTAAATAAATAGCTAGCAAGTATAGTCTGACAAACCTAAATAAGGTGTTTAATATTTAATGTAGTGACTGGCTGTCCTCTCGTTAACGTCCTGCTGGCTCACCTCCTCCATTTCCTCTGTTGATGCACCTTCTCCCAGAACCTCCATGGAGTGAAGACACTCTTCCAAGTGACAGCTCCTGGAAGACAAAAGCACAGCAATCACTATGATATTAAAGCTCCCAAGCTCGCCCCACACACAGGTGAGCACACATACATTAAGCTGTCATTTATACACAGAGAACTATGATGGGGCATAACTACAGGCCACTGTGTCAAAAACTATAGTGCAGCCAGGAACACCTTCATGTTCATCTGCATGGGACCGTGTCAGCACTTCAACATTCCCTTCAGCAATATCTCCACCAGCATCCATCATAATCATGTACTGTAATATCTGGGGCAAGACTGCATACCACATTTAAAACTAGGAAGGACTGTTGCATTCATTTAAAAAAAGTTCAACAGAAATAAACAAAGAATTGACACGCAAGAAATAAAATTAGAGCCAAAAACATTTCTGCTTGGAAAATGCTAGAACATACTAGAACGATTGGGGAGCGGCCCTGGAAGGTAGGGGTGGGAGAGGGGCGGCAGAGTGAAGTATTGGTCATGGATCAGGCTGCCGGAACTGACGAATGATCCCAAACGAGCAGGAGCGCGGCCTGGGGGTAGATCTAACGAGCTAATGAAACTCATTAGAGCCGGAGAGAAAGAAATTGAAGACGTGATGAGAAAGGTGGAAGAATGGAGATGAGCTGAGAAGGACAGGCTTGAGCGACCATGCCAGATGGTCCGCACTTCATTGGAGAGCATGGAAGATGGGGGCGGGGCAAACACACAGAAACTGCCAATCGTCACACAAGAATGAATTCTACTTCCTGTCACCAGGTAAAAGCAACCAGAAGCGTTCCTGTGCAGAGCCCATGAGCCCCTCTTTGTATCCTGTTTTTCCCCTGACACAGAAATATCTGTCTCCAAATACAGTCCATCTCGGTGCTGTTCCCGGCCCCCTGGGTAAATGTTACACTGCTATAGAGAGTATAATACTCACAGGACCTTATGCCACTGGGCGGCATCAAGGCAGCCAAGCCCAGTGCTTTGGTACCATAATTTGGGGGGCGCTCTGCTATACTGTGTCACTCCACTGAAACCCCACAGGCCCCTTCCACTCCTGTGAGCTCAAAAGCTACATAAACATGCAGCATACATTTCACCTGAAAATGTTTTTTTATGCACAGTTTGTGAACAGGAGTGATGCTGTGAACACCCGTCCCTCAATGGCCAGGATAACAGTCTCGCACGATTCTTACTGTGAAGGATCGCTGACATTTGCTGATCTTTAACTCTACATTTTTATGTGGGATTATGTACTCTTGTATTTTACCAATCACTTTCGACAAACTGCATGCTCTTCTGTTTAGCCTACACTAACTTATCAACATAACAGCTGCTCTGAATAGGAGGAGCCACCCTTCTCAAATATCCCATAAATTGAATAATGCCCTGATACAGTATCCATGTCAAATCAGCCAGGGACACCGAACAAACATATGGGCAGGCCGCCGCCATCTGCAGTTTGGAAAAGTTATTTCCCAAAGGAAGGGCGCATAATGTCATTAGCAATATCCAACCCCAGTGACTAACTTGTCAATTATGTTAACAAGCAGGGAACGAATATAGCAGAATCTCTGCCGTTTGCCATAAAGGCCCCTGATCTGACCTCTGACGCGTCGATTCAAGAGCCTGTCTATAAATCTGACATGAATAAAAAGAAGCTTCAATAGCCATTTTTACAAGGACAGTGCCACGGGAATGTGTTCGTTTTTGAATATCCCATCATGCTCTCCTTTGAAACGCACACATATAGAGTGGGAATTAATCTTGGGGTCCAAGTGCAGGGTCACTGTCCATCCAGCACCCCGAGAGCATTTTTTGGGCATGAAGGTTAAGGGCCTGCCAAAGGGACCTAATGGAGAGCTGACTATTCTCCCAAACATGGGATTCGAACCAGTGACCTTTGGTAAGAGGCTCTAACGCTGAGCCACAAAGGGCCCCCACACACGCTCGCATCTCCAGCTGCATCCAAATGCAACACTTCATATTTGTCCAACGACCCTGGGAAGCGGATATCCTGGGAGAGGTGTATGAACAGGTGAAGTTTGCAAAGCTGCACCGTTACGGCATTATCCTCAGCAACGGGATTTAACACGGGCTTCGCACGCCTCTTCAGGAGGGGCGACAGTGTCTCCGCGTCCCCATCAATCATGCCAGACAATGAAAAGGACGGATTCGATCAGAGATCCCGAGAGCAGACAGAAGCGTGGGGCCAGATGAATGTGCAGCCCAAGGCCGTATCTCAGACCACATCTTAACAGGCTGCTGAACAACACAATCATATCTCTCTGGGAACGCGAACCAATAACAGACAGCAGCATCTGTCCAGTTCATTGCGGGGCCTTTATTCCTGCAGCTTCCGGACAAAGGCGCGGGGGTAGGGTGCTCATTGTAAATGCTCTGCCTCAATTAGCTAAACGCCGCAGCCTTTATACAGAGACCGCATCACTGGCACTGATACAGTCACACCTCACTTTGTCTACACCTGTGTTCAGTGAAGCTGTCGTCCTGTGACAGTGTTTGGCACTGTGTGGGCAGGCTGTCCCTTTGCAGGACAGACACCGGGTCACGTGACAGAGGATGCCACAGTGGCATCTGATCTATGTTCCTAACAAGTGTCCACCTTGCACACGCATGTGACGGTCCACACCACCAGCTCAGTGTTCTGGGCAGGTTTTCTCATCCAATCAGCGTCTCTCATTAGAGAGAGGGCCGTCCCCATTAGGCCGGCCATCAGCAACATCCCACAGGGAGCACTCCCTCTGCAGATGCTTGTGCAAATAATCATAATCATAAAAACACAGACATAAAACTAGGGATTCAATGACACATTTTATTGAGGTTGTATATGCACGAAGCAGCACACATTCTCTGAGAGTCAAATGGATGCCCGGGTGGGAGTAAGTAAAACCACAATCAGATCCCGCACTCAGAGGATTCTGGATCTCTCTGAAACAAAACAGCCAATTAGACTCACAACCTTCCAATCACAGAGCCCTAAGCCACAGAACCACACACCACTCCAGCGCTGGGATGATTCCGGAAAACTCCAAGAGAAAAGCATCAAAATCCTGATAGAATCCAGCAGATGGCGAATCATGCCCCCGTCTGAGGGAGAGTGACACGGGAGGGCCAGGCAGGGCTGAGGCACACCCGCATCCTCCGGTTTCTGAGGCGCATTTGGGTGCATGTCACCACATCACTGTCATGTGAAAGATGATGAGTTCAAGAGTCCAAATCGGTGATGTGATCAGTGATGTGCATGGTTTCCCCAAACCTGTCTAATGCAGCCCCTTGACAGCAGCTTCTCTAACGAATGTGTTTGTCTGCCTCCAACTGAATCCCGTAGCGGTCGGCTGTTTACCATCCTGATTCCCCCAAGTCAGCCAGTAGGATTTCCGCGCCGCTCTCATGTGTCCACACCACATAGACGTCGCTGAGATCAGCCACCTGTCCACAGAACAAACTTCTCCACATCACAAATAACCGAGCTGGGCCCCATTTATATCCATTTTTTTCTCCAAGAGATAAAATTGTTTTTAATGAATGAAACTGCAATCAAATAAATGTGTTTGATTTACATGACAACAAAGAGTGATGTAGCTTATCAGTAAGGAAACAAGGCCATTTCTGTTAATGACGGACAGACGTCGTGTGCGATCTGAGTGGTGACCAAACATCTCTGTTTCCTTTGTAAATGGGAGGCATTCTGATAGACATGATAGACATAGCTAGCTTCTGTCAGTCAGAAGCACACCAATGTATCCGTATTGTTTTTAAATAAAAAAAGCCTGTCTTGGAGCATGTTGTTAAACCCCATAATTATAGATAATATAATAAAATAAAAAGCTTAATTGCACTCTGTAGAGGTAACAGACGTAATCAGCATGTTCACAGACTATTGTCTATTGATTTATCTGGTAGGGAGAGTTGGGTTGTTTGTTTCTGGTGAGTTGCGCTGAGTGATGGTGCTCGTGGAGGGAGTTGTGCATCATTACAGAGGTCAGATACCAGGCGTGTACACACACAATTCATATATTCATATTTTCATGGGGACTTTCCATTCATCTCTATGGGCATAACCGTAAACCATAACCTTAACCATTAGCTACCAAACAAAATGCAAGACTTTGGCATTTGTAGTTTTTTGATCGCAGTCACAGATTTTTATATAATTGAGTTTCTGCTTGTGGGGACCAAAAGCGAGTCTTCATAACACCCAAATGAGGTTTTTATTACACTGTATACACAATACAAACATGACCACACACACACAGTTGTAAGCGAGTTCAGCCTTTATCTTCAAACCAAACCATATTCTCTTCCCCCATTATGCCCTCTCCCAGTAAACAGAACCACAGGAAAATGCTAATTTCCTACAGCTCCATGGACTCTGTGGTTTTTAGATGATTGCTAACCTGTACCTCCAATCTCACTTTCCAGACATTAGGAATAAAATTCAGATGTGTGCCAAGCGTGAAGGCAGATCATAAGGGCCATCAATAAATAATTACAGCTAAGCGGCTCTTAATGACCTGAGTTTGCTGACTGTGCTTACGTTCAGAAAATTAATTATCACGCAGACAGCAATAACACCTTCGTAATGATTTATAACACGTTAAAAATGTAGCGATGGATTCCCATGGTTTCGTCGACTGGGTCCAATGTGAATCCGAAAGGTGTGAATCGATCCCGCACTGCAGGGTCCCCAGCCAGCGGGATATCGGAACACAGCTCCTCTTAAAAGACTTCGTAAAATAATCGTCCTAGCCAATTCTATTTAGTATTTATTTTAATAAATTTTCACAATACACTTGGCCCAAGGTGAAAGCCATCAGGGCATCATTGGTACAGAACGGCACATTTAACAGGGGAAAGATGGAAACACAGGCTCCAGGCTGTAACTAAACTAAAGCAGGGCTGGGGTGGTGCCCGTCTGCTGGGCGTGTAGCTATATAAAAGAGAGAACTAGCAATTTTGGACAATCTAAGTAAATATCTGTACATGTGACATGTTTACCATGCAAGACCTTCCAGAAGGTTCAACAGCTGCTCCGAGATTAAATAACATAAACTGAAACTCAAAATCCTGGGGAGGATTTTGAGTTTTGAGAGAGGGATGAGGGAGCGGGGCTTGAGGGAGGGATGGGTTATGGGGATGAGGGTTGGGGGGATGAGGGAGGGATGGAGAATGGGGATGGCCTAACATTAAAAAGGCTGGAAAATATACACATCGCAGGCTGGACTGGTAAAGAAATTACACTATGACTATTCATGAAAGTCTGTGGAAGGCCTCAGATTAAGCTCCAGATAAAGGAGGCATGAACAGTTAGCTCACTATACCGGTGTGACTCCTCGTCAATGGATCAAGGAACAGCTATGTCCATTTCAGCTCAGGAGCCACCCCTGCACCTTCAAGGTGGACAGAAGGGCCCATCGAATACTCAGACAGGATAGCAGCAAAACCACCAGGTCAGTCATTTGCTTGCTGCTCAAACTAGGCCATGAACAGCATGTGGCTTCACATCTGCGTGAACCTGGGAGACAATTAGTACTAGCTGTCCGAAAAACATTAGCAGTCACAATCAGAGAAACATTCGTGCTCACTATCAGGGAAGCTTTGCTGCTCGCTATCAGGGAAACGTTAGCACTCACCATCAGGGAACCTGCTCCGAGCTGAGCAGGGGCCCAGGAGACCCAAGCAGCTGTTGGGGGGGGGGGGGGGGGGGCTCCGGGTCCAGACAGGAACAAGAGAACATGAGCTGGGAGCTGTCTGCCATGGGCATCCCACTAACAAACGTAATCATGTGGGGAAGGGGGTGTTTATTACTGCCATTAGAGTCCGATGCTAATGTCCTGAATTATTCATATAGTAACTTTTGTTTTGGCAAAGACCAGTCTAACTCATCTGCAAGTCTGTTCACCAAAGACTGCACAGAATGCCGTCATTTTCACAAGATGACATATGGCACCGCTCCCTTTATTTGTTTTATAGTGTAAGCTCTGTTTAATGTATACAAGACAGATTTCACATCTAATGCCAAGTGTTAGGTTGTGATTGGCAGCAGTGTGTAACCCGCAGCTTAATCTAAATAGTTTAAATTGATGTTTAAAAAAAAAAAAATTGAGAAAATAATAGTATTAAATAATAAAATATTATTATTGTTTATTATTATTATTATTATTATTATTATTATAAATATAATAAACTAAAACACCTGCATGTTCTTTGTGTACCGGCTGACATCTGCAGGTATTTTCATTTCCACGTTTTTGGTCACTCATTTTTGAGAGGAGCACAGTTTAAGGGCGGGCAACTTGGACACTTATATGCTAATTAATTAGCCAAGAGCAAAGCCTTGAGCCTGAAGAGGAGATCCCCGGATATCACACCAGAGTCTGGCTCCAGACTCCAGGTCTTAGTGCCCAACTACTCTCAAGAGTCAAAGACAGAGACGGGAAACAGGATCACAATGGAAGTATCGCTCACATTAATCAGCATCACCACAAGAGGACAAGAGTCATTCTCATCTGCGGCTGAATGTACAGCAAGTGCTGAGGAATATGGAAGGAGCCAGAAAATGCAGGATCCACTTCCCGTTTCATGCCGGAATAGAGCACCGGCAGCCTCACGTGTCCGGGATCTAAGGAGAGCTGAAACAGGATATTTCGGTGACAACATTTTTTAAGGACTTATTGTGTTTGAGACCGAGTTCTGCCACGAAAGGACACCCAAAATCGTGAGCTGAAATGTCGTTGCCACGACAGTCCCCAGGTGAGCAGTGCAGAGGTGCTATGGTGCACTAGCTATGCACAACACGATGAAAGCCAGCCTGTGTTCTGTGGGGTCACTGTTAGGTGATGGAGTACCTCTGACCCAGCAGATTCAAGTGACTAGTGGCCTCAGCCCCCTAAATGCTTATCCTCGGCTACCGTGGGCTTTAAGGGCAGAGCTGACCTTCTCAGAACGGCTGGGAAATAATTTGACTGGATGCTTAACAAAAGTCAACTGACAGGCAAATTAGCGACCATCTGCATCTCGTTTGCATGGTGGCTATTTACATATTTCACCACAACGTGCTGACATTCCGCACACGCCGTTACTCTGCATCGCACCGCGTCCGACAAAACTGTCTGCACAAAAGATAAATGTAAAGGAGAATCTGCCTTAATTAACGGAAAACCTCACGGATCAATGCAAACAGGCGCAAATTTGTCAAGCACCCTTCGTTCCAGCCAGAGGAATCGTTATCTTCTTCCAGGTGGGAATATTTAGTCGGTTAGGTGAGGAAAGGCCGATATCAAACCGGCCTGGGCGCTCAGTCTAATGGAGACGGATGAGGCGGACCGCGCCGACTTGCGGATTCGGATAATGTGAATCCAATCCGGGGGTATAAACTAACCCCCTTCCTACTGGCACTGGGCTGGTAATTAAAAATGACGAACACTCACTAATTGCAGGTCACAGCTGACCAGCGTCACTCAGAAGCACCTGAGGTTCTCGTTTTCACTACAAGGTCAATCTAACACCCCCCCCCAAACCATGATGAAATTGGCTTATTTCTGGAGAGGAAAGGGCGCTATGGTCTCTTTCAGGCAAACTCTGAAAGGCTCTTTGAGCCCAACAATGAGGGAACAAATTGGACTAGATTCTCGACATGCGTGAAGCCCGCCCCTGTCAGTCCAGGTCACGCAGACTGGGCCAGGATGTCAGTGACCCTAACCCAGAACGCTTTTCACCTTGCCCATCACCATGTTCGCGCTGTCCCAAAATCTCCACTTTTCCATCTCAAGCATTTCCCATAATAGAAAGTGTTGCCACATAACACGCTGCAATTGTCTTTCTATGGCGTGCTAAGGGCACCACCTGGTGGTAACACTAAAGCATTACTATGACCAAACAAAGGATTAAATAACAAAGGAAACAGGAAACACCTTGACCTTTGCGTAATACTTCAGGGATTACATTAATTAGGTGGTTAGGGACACGACTGTGTAATCAAAAGATTGCCGGTTTGAGTCCCGACCCACAAGTAATGCTGAGGTAACCTGACTGTGGGTACCCCCAAACCCCCACCTTAACCCCCCTGAGCATTAATGGGGCCTCAGCAGGGCAAGGCTGGAGCAGCTGGCTCCTAATGAAACCCCTTCACCCTGTTCCAGAGGCCTGCCCAGCTTTAAGTATACTGAAGCCAGCAATTAGCATCAGCAGCTAAGACAGCAGCAGGTGAACTGTGGTTACAAGCCCTGGGTGGGCGGAGCTAGGATCAATAGAGGGCCCAATAAATTACCAATGATTTGGGTTAACCCAATCATCTGGCTGACAGAGCACAACAGTCCCGGTCCATTCCCTCCAGCAGGGTCGGCCACATGGGGGGGCCTTCCCGGGCCATGCCTCCCCAAATAAGTCATTGTGCCCCCATAACACCACTCACTAAGGGCAACATCTTTTATTTTATTTCAGTTTTTTTTTGATAAAGGCGTTTATCCTCAAACAGATGCGCAGATCTATCAATGTTTCCCAGGAGCCTAGATAAGAATCACCAGACCATCCAACGCCCTGCCACCCCCCATCAACAACTTTCACCCTCGTCTAGAGATGGCCGTTGTGTTGCATTTTTACAGTATATCGATATATTTTCAAACAAGATCTAGCTTGACACAAAGGCTTTGTATCGATATTAGGGCTGTCAAAATTGACGCGTTAACGCGGATTAATCCAGCGTCGTGATTAATCTGATTAAATATATTAACG
>JAODKM010000058.1:32517078-32527527 GCA_026780845.1 Petrocephalus sullivani | reverse complement strand
ATTTTTTTTCATAGAGGTCTTGAGAAGGTCTTAAAAGTCATTGAATTTGCATATCAAAAATTTGCAGATACCCTGTTATTCCCTGATGTCCTTAACCAGTCTGCGTCCTCTTCCTCTTGTCGGTGATTGTCAATGTTCCCTGTCGCTAGCATTCCTGTTTTTCCCCGTTCTGGAAATAAACACCCCTTTGAGGGGTTTCTTACCGGTAGCCTGCATTATGGGTCGTTCTTCCCGCCGCCGCCACAACAGAATCACCGACAGAAACAAGCGACCCAGCGGCTGCACTCAGACTCCGCCTGAGCCGCCTTACCTGGAGGAGGACCGTCCTTCTCCCTCCGCATGTCTCTGTACTGCCGGCTCCCCGCGAGCACCGAGACGAACCTCACCTCCCAACCCCCACCGCCGGTCCACACTGGCACAGTTTATGGGCCCGGTACATGGACCTGCTCCGGGACCTCCAACTCAAAGAGGAGCACCTGCTGGTCCCGAGAATCGATCAGCTGGGGGATAGGCTTCTGGCGATCGCCTCGGGTGCCAAAGCAGAGGAGCTGACGGAACTCGACAGCCGGCTCTCTCGTCTGGAGGATGAAGTCTGGGACGCTGAGGGCAGGCTTCCTCAGACACTGCCGCCGACCTGGGCAGTGGAGTCCTCTCCGCTGCCGCGGCGCTCCAGGCCGGTCCAGGTGATGGCGCCGACGCGGCCAGCGCAGCCACACCGCAGGAGCCCCAGATGATTAAAACAATCATGCTCAGGCTAACTCAAAAGCTAACATCCACAGCTGATAGTCAATAAAAATGTTAGCGGAACTTTAATCCCTGCGCCATAATGTACAATCTGTACTGTGTGAATGTATGAAAAAGCCTGATCAGAATCTATAGCTGACTAGCGAAGTAAGACCTGCATCTGCATAACATGCTATGTTAGGTTTAATATCCAACATCGTCCAGCTGCATGCTACAGCTATTTTTAGAATCCAGTACAAAGTGCCCCGCCTCACGTTGTCCTTTTATTCAGCACCGGTAACAGTTTTTACACCAGTGGAAAAACCAATGCAAAAGAAGTACCGGACTTTTGGTACTTCATTGAGGAACCAAAAGTGCGGTACCGGCTGTGGTGGAAAAGCGCCCCTAGAGGCCATTAGAGGCCTTGCGGAGAGCAGGCTCTAAAACCATATTGCTATCTCCCGTTGATATCGTATCTGTTGAGATACCAGCTAAAAACAAATATGTAGCTCTGTCTGCTTTGAATCAGACAGTCTCTCAGAGTCCCATAAGACACCTGAAGCTTGTCTTTCTCCCCTTTGTGCGCTGCCCTCCTGAACGCTTGCCTAAGGGCTCAGGTAGAGTTATTTAGCCTTTTTTCACCCTGGGTTTTAAGTTTCTGAGATTTAAGTGGAGCCACAGAGTCTAGGATGCTAGTTAGAGTAATTAATTCATTGCTGTTTATGCCTGAAAAAGGAGCCTCAATAATACGGATCTGAAAAGTGTTTTTGTAGAGGTCATGGAAATGCTGGGCAGAGGATGCATCTACGGGTTGAAATAAATGTATGGTCTGTGAGGGTTCTCAGACAGAATGAAAACTTTGCATATTACACACAATGGGATAATGACCAGACAAACAAGCAGCCATTATTTCCAGGTTTTGTTCCATACTACCAAAAGAGAGAATCAGGTGCAGTGTGTGGCCATGCTCATGTGCAGGTCCTAAAACTGGCTGAGTAAAATTAAATGAGTCCACAATAAAAGAAAGGAAATCTGTAAATTTTTGAATAAGATTCTTGTTCAATTTTGGAGGCACACAAGAGCAACAAGTGGTGGTTTGGGGAACTGAACAGAAAAGGGTCTGCTGGCACCGCAGCCCCGAGCGCCGACCAGCGCTACCGTAATTACCATAGAGTGAGTTTTTAACACCGCTCCCCATTCCCAAATCAGGAGACCCTGGAAGAATATGCGAGCCATATGTCTGTGTTGTAAAATGGCGTCACCTTTACAAAAAACTCATATGAGACATCTAAGACGTGTTACATAGAAGAGCTTGACTTAACAAGAGCATATCCCACACGCAACACAGCCGGTAAATAGGCTTCTGCTCCGATCAAACCAATCACACTACCACCTGCTGGTAAAAGCATAGTACTGGCAGTAATTTTAACTAAACAAATGATCCTGCAATTGACTGCTTATAGCCTCAAATGATAGAGCCTGTACTTCGCGTGTTGAAATTTTACTTTTTTTAGTGACTGAAATATTAACTTTCCGTTACATGGTGATCTCAAAGCTATTTTCAGGTCAAGCCTCACATCACCAAGTGTATTCCTGTAGCGGAGTGGAGACGTGTCCTCTGCAGTGATGCATCGCACTTCTCTGGCTGGCAATCCGGTAGGTGAGTCTGGGTTTGGCCAGGAGAACCTTACCTGCCTGACTGCATTGTGCCAAGTGTAAAATATGGTGGAGGCTTAATGGTGTGGGGGTGTTTTGGAGTTGGGCTCGACCCCTTAGTTCCAGTGAAGGGAACTCCTGATGCTGCAACATAGCAAGATGTTTTGGATAATTCTGTGCTTCTGCAGTTCGGGGAAGGAAGGCCCCCTTCCTGTTCCAGCATGACTGTGCCTCAGTACACAAAGCAAGGTTCATAACGACATGGTTGGGTGAGTTTGGTGTGAAAGACCTTGAGTGACCCACACAGAGCCCTGACCTCAGCCCCACAGAATGGAGACTGTGAGCCAGGCCTTCACATCCAACATCAGTGCCTGAAATTCTTCTGAATGAATGGGCAAAAATTCCCACAGACACACTCCAAAACCTTGTGGAAAGCCTCCCCAGAAGAGTGCCAGTGGTTATAGCTGCAAAGGGGGACCAGCTTCATACTGATGCCTATGGAGTTAGAATGGGATTTCATAAGATTCCTGTATGTGTAATGGCCCGGTGTCCCAGTACTTTTGTCCATATAGCATAAGCTGAAGTTAAGGCAGCCTTAATACTGAAGCACAATTGAAAGGTCTGAGTATCTATCCGGTGTGTGAAATCAGGGCTGCACCTAAGCCGGGTTGGACAGCTATGATCCACAGCATGGTAGTGGCAGCCTGGAGGCCAGCTGTGTGCCTAAACGTGCACATCTGTACACTGCAGAAGGTGATGACGTGTTTGCCTTAATGTGCAAAGAGCTTGGACTTGTGTGAACCAGTGGCTCCCCTGTGATCATGCTTTAGGAAAGTTTTCCTTTTTGGGAAACAAAACCTTCACCCAGCCAGGGCGTTAGCTGTGGAATGTGGGCTTCAGGTACCCTTGGGATAGGCAGTTATTTTAATCTCACAGATCAGCTTTAAATGTATAATGTTTAGCTTTATTAGGATACTTATTGTGCTAAGTTACAGTCAGCCATCTTCGGATGCAAAAAGGCCCTTCAAATTGGGTGAGAAGCCATTCCATTTACGCTGGCAAAGTCAAATAGCGTAGATAAAATGATGTGTGAAAGCACATGATGTCAGGGGGCCAAGCAAAGGGTGTAGAGAACCACTTCCAACTTGGCTTCCTCCTGGGTGGTCCCTCTGAAGGCGATAAGAAACACACCACTGCGCAGCGAAACCCTGCACCTCACTTAATTTAATAAGCAATTTTGATATAATTACTACTTAGGCTCTTTACATAAGTGACCTGAATTACTTTTCCATAACAAACCTCTAATAAACTGTAAATATCAGAGAAAATCTCAACGCTTATGCATTTAAAACCTTTTGTAAAAACACAAAAATAATTTTAAAAAATAAAAAGTCTAACATTAATATTCTACTGCTGAATCATAGTGACATTTCGTGTTAGAGAGGAATTTATTTAGCTTTCAATAGGATTATGCGATACAATGAGCTTTACAGGCATGGGCCGAATGCAGCGGTTTTATGGTGACAAGACAGTAACCAGGCGCATAGATGATTATCCTGGATGTGTAACTGTCTGGAGAAGGTCCAGGTCTGTCTGGGAGTGAGACCTCCATTCAGCAATAGGGTTCTGGGGGCAGCTGGTTTGGCTGCCTGGTACGTCACCCATGCAAACCGGGCTACACAGACCAAAATCAGCCTATAAAAACAGAGTACACCATACCACCAGTGATATGTCAGCCTATCATCAGTGTTATCATCAGTGTTTCAGCCATATCGATAAATCCATCATGAACCCTGGACACTTAGAAGTCTGTTTTTATCCAGTCACAGTGACTTATGTGCCATTGATGTAAGAAGACTTCAATCTGAAAGGGCGTAGGCTGCAGATCTGATGGGGGGTGTGGTGGGGGGGTGTCATTGAGGGTGTTTGCCTTGCAGAAATCCAGGAGGGAGGTTCTGCGGACACGTATGTGTACGGCGGCTCCCTGGCAGTCTGTATCCCTTTGCGCATCGAGCCGCATTCATGGATTTAGGAGAAATTTAACAGCGGAGGAGCAGAGCGCCCCCTGTCTTTGTCCCAGTGGATATGCAGCCCAGGCCATGTCTCATTAAGATAAACAGATACATTACTGTAAAGAACAGGGTGTGTTTATTCTAGTCAATGAAGTCCCTCCCATTAAAAATTCTTAGTAACCACCAGCGCAGCAATAATAGTAATAATAATAATAATAGTTATAGAACACTATAGTAGCCAAACTAGCTTGATTTCTCGGGTAATTACAGATCCCTTTCCTCTGCTCTTCTTGCATAATTTTTTCACGACAATACAAACCATGATCTAGGCCTGGAGTATTTCAGAAAACAAACAAGCAAAGCTCGTGGAGATGTGCCGGTGAGGGACGGCGCAGGCTGCCACACCGAGTTGGGGACTGCGGTACGAGCGGGGGCTGGTACGAGGACGCACGCACGCATGGGGCACGGGCTGAGTATCGCTCCGGTGTGCCAGATCCCGCCAACACAGCCTGCCTGAGTTTCTCGCTTCATCGGCGGCAACAGAGGTGCTTATTCTGCCAAAAACACGGACACTAAACAGCGGCATGATCGCAATATTTTAAACGCTTGCTAACTACAAATATAAAACACTTTCCATTGCAACAATTACACTTTTTTCTGTCAAATGTTACGTTGCTATGAATGATAATGGTGCTTTTTTTATTTAAAATTTGGGCGATTTGTTAAATTATGATTTGGTTTGAAAAGAGACACATTCAAAAGTCATGGAGCTTGTTACTGTTTCTGAGTTATGAACCGATGGGATTACCTATCAAAGTACCTATACTGGCTGCCGTAAAAAGTCCCGGAGCTGCTCACAAACACAACACGAGAGGAGGATTAACATCCCTCTGCTTCTGACCATATCCCAGTAAAGTTTATCCTCTGATGATGGGTGATAAAGCCACATACCAAATTTGCAAACGACAAAAACGGACCCTCACTGCACCACAATCCACCTGCTTGTTGAATGCACTATGCTAAATCATTCATGAATTCATCCATGGCGTGAATATTACTTACTTCAGGGCTCAGGAGGATTCCCCTGCCATAAAGAGAACATAAAGTTTGTCTGGTTTATGCCCCTGCTTCTGTGCCTGTGGTCGAATTTGTGGGCCTGTTGAACCCCTCAGAGTAATTCATGCAACAATGAAAGACCAATAGAAGTGTATAAGTAAGGCATACTGAGCGAGTTAAAACATTTCCTGTGATTCTTGAACAAAGATATCTTTAAAATTTCTAATTAAGGGACTTCCCATGTTTCTCCATCCTTTCCAGTTCCTCCGATACGTCTTTTCCTATATTGCGTTTGGCCATATGTTGAAACCGGGTTCTTGGGGCAGGAGTCCGAGTGTGCACTGGTGGCGACATCACAGAGTCCTCTCCACTGGGGTACAGGCCAGTGGATGGCGCTACATTCACAGTCCCAGACAGCAGAGGGCGACGGTGAGGAGGGCGGCCAGGCCTAGGGGCTGTGCGGAAAGCATCGCCCCACCTGTGGGGGGGGGGGGGTGCGAGAAGAAAGGACCATGTCAAGAGACAGGACTGACAGAGCACAGGCGAGGTGCAGGTCGCTGCCCTGTGTACCCAAGTAAGATAAGTAAGATAGTAAGTAAGATAAGATAAGATAAGCGTCATCATTTCCAGGGGATATTCCTGAAAGCTGACACATGGCATTCCATGACCTGCAATCGAGCCGGGGATGCGGTGCAAAGAGACTCAAATCCCATGTGCTACCCACGGGCTGGACCATCTGCACGTCACACTGAACACACACCTCAGCCTGGACCTGGACCTGAACCTGACCCATGGGGACCATTGGGCCATCTGTGACTGAGGTCAGCTACAGGAGCAGGGACATTCCTCCCTAACCAGGTGGGCGGGGGGCTCCATGGACCCAGCGAGGGTGTGAGTATGACATATACTGTCATAGGACAGTCATCAGTGTGAGTCTCCAGCCAAACGCACACCTGCTCTCAGCTCCTGTCTCTCTGAATCGCTCTACATGCTAGGAAAACTATGTATAACTTTTTTTTATTACATTTCATAATGCAGATACATTCTGTAAAGCAGTCATAATCTTGCACGATTGTGTTCACAAGTCTTTCAGGGTTCTTGGATGAAAGAGTCACTGACGTGAACCACTGAGCACGGTTTCCATAGTTACCTGAAATGCGTACTTGTGCGACGGCCCCATCTCCGCCTTCGCTGAGGGCTCGCACCTCCACCACGGAGTAGCCCTTCTTGGGAATCGGCAGGTCGATGGAGTGCTCGTTGGTGGCGGTGTACAGCACCTCATCGGTGTCTCCCTCCTGCCGGTAGACGACCTGCAGCAGCAGCAGCATTGGGGCAAAGGCACTGCATGAGTGCCGTCTACATGTGTTGTGCAGGTGAGCAACACCCCAAGACTGCAGGCTCATAAATGTTACCCTGCAATAAGGTCCATCTCCTAACCACTCTTAATCTCAGCTTATCCTGGGCAGCATCAGGCAAAACATACTGCAACAAGGCCGTTCCACCAATCAGGATTCAAATAAGGATTGAAGAGGTGAACTGAACCTTTACTAAACCCAATGTGTAACTAAACAGGAAGTGAGGCAGGAAGGAAGTGAGACAGACAAGAAGGGAGGCAGACAGGAAGGGAGCAGCAGTGGCCATGGTGAGGTTGACGCACCTTGTAGCCCTTTATGGTGGACTCATTGGCCAAGGGCTCCACGTGCTCCCAAGCGATATTGACCATGCTCCGGCTGAAGCTCAGGGTCTTTTTGATTATCCGGGGTGGGCGACTGGGAGCTGTGATCAGGAAGAAGCAGAGAGAGGAAGTAGCTGAAATTGGGGGGTGCTGTAGGAAAGTCCAGCCGGTTCCTCACGTTCAGTCACGTTCAGAGACGGAAGGGGCGTCTCCAGGTCACATCGGGACATAAACACCCTTCCTCTGGTGGACGGCGCGGTGGACTCACGAGCTTTCTTGGTGTGAATCTCGTAGCGTTTACTGGGGGGGCCGTATCCAGCTGTGTTGGACGCCCGCACTTCGATGATATAGTACGAGTTGGGCAGCAGGTTTTCTAGACGGGTCTGGTTCTCAGTGGCGGACACCAGCACCTCCTGGCTGGCCGTCTCGCTGTCATCGTGTTTCCTCCAGTACTTCACCTGGAAGAGGCAGGATCGCAAAATCCAAAGGCCACATTCGACATTTTGCTTAATTGATATTTGATTTATTATGGCAATTAAAATAATAAAAGCCAGAATCAATCACATCAGAATAAGCAAACCTCGTTTGTACTGATCGAAAAAGAACTGCAGTTTAAACATTACCTAATCAATACTACGACTACTAATAATAATAATCATCATAATCATTGATGGGAAGCACCTGATAACGCTCGATGCCTGGCTGGGTCCCGGACAGCCACAATACAATGGCCTCTGTCGCCGATAATGTCCTAGCGACCACGTTTGCGGGACCCTCCAGAGGAACTGTGGATGCAGAGAGAGTTTAATGTGAACACCTTAATGTACCATTAGGGTGGCAGAATCCTGCCTGTAGACCATTTATAGGGGAAGTTACTCAGTAGGCTCTAACTGAGACAGAGTGTCAGATGGAAACGTTTCAGACGAGACACACTGATCTGACTAAGTTCTCCCACTTAAAAAGATGAGAGAGGCCTGTAATTTTCATCATAGGTATACCTTAACTATGAGAGACAAAATGAGAAAAAAAAAATCCAGAAAATCAAACTGTCTGACAGGTTTTCACACACTGTTGCTGGTATTTTGGCCCATTCCTCCATGCAGATCTCCTCTAGAGCAGGGATGTTTTGGGGCTGTCGCTGGGCAACACGGACTTTCAACTCCCTCCAAAGATTTTCTATGGGGCTGAGATCTGGAGACTGGCTAGGCCACTCCAGGACGTTGAAATGCTTCTTACGAAGCCACTCCTTCGTTACTTGGGCGCTGTGTTTGGGAACATTGTCATGCTGAAAGACCCAGCCACGTTTCATCTTCAATGCCCTTGCTGATGGGAGGAGGTTTTCACTCAAAATCTGACGATACAGCCATTCATTCTTTCCTTTACATGGATCAGTCATCCTGGTCTCTTTGCAGAAAAACAGCCCCATGATGTTTCTACCCTCGTGCTTCACAGTAGGTATGGTGTTCTTTGGATGCAACTCAGCGTTTATCCTCCAAACACGATGAGTAGAGTTTTTACCAAAAAGTTCTATTTTGGTTTCATCTGGCCATATTCTCCCAGTCCTCTTCTGGATCATCCAAATGCTCTCTAGCAAGCTTTAGACGGGCCTGGATATGTACTGGCTTAAGCAGGGGGCACTGCAGGATTTGAGTCCCAGGCGGCGTAGTGTGTTACTGATGGTAGCCTTTGTTACTTTGGTCCCAGCTCTCTGCAGGTCATTCACTAGGTCCCCCCATGTGTTTCTGGGATTTTTGCTCACCGTTCTTGTGATCATTTTGACCCCACGGAGTGAGATCTTGCATGGGGCCCCAGATCAAGGGAGATTGTCAGTGGTCTTGTATGTCTTCCATTTTCTAATAATTGCTCCCACAGTTGATTTCTTGACACCAAGCTGCTTACCGATTGCAGATTCAGTCATCCCAGCCTGGTGCAGGTCTACAATTTTGTTTCTGGGGTCCTTTGCCATAGTGGAGTTTGGAGTGTGACTGTTTGAGGTTGTGGACAGGTGTCTTTTATACTGATAATGAGTTCAAACAGGTGCCATTAATACAGGTAATGAGTGGAGGACAGAGGAGCCTCTTACAGAAGTTGTTACAGGTCTGTGAGAGCCAGAAATCTTGCTTGTTTGTTGTTGACCAAATACTTATTTTCCACCATAATTTGCAAATAAATTCTTTAAAAATCATACAGTTTGATTTTCTGGATTTTTTTTCTCATTTTGTCTCTCAGAGTTGAGGTATACCTATGATGGAAATTACAGGCCTCTCTCATCTTTTTAAGTGGGAGAACTTGCATAATTGGTGGCTGACTAAATACCTTTTTGCCCCACTGTAATATATCAAAAGTTTAAACTGAGAAATGTTATGTTTTATGATGAATATGTGCTCACTGCAAGCGGCACATTTTAAAAGAGTTTGGAGAGGGGCACGGTTACCACTGAGCTGCATCACCACCTCTTTTAACAACACTGTAAACCCTTGGGAACTGAGGAGAGCAACTGCTGGAGTTTTGAAAGTGAAACATTGTCCCATTCTTGCCTGATATAGGATTTCAGCTGCTCAGGAGTTGTGGGTCTCCTTTGTCATAGTTTTCATTTCATGATGCACCAAATGTGTTCAGTGGGTGACAGGAATGGGCTGCAGGCAGGCCAGTTTAGCACCCGGACTCTTCTACTACGGAGCCATGCTGCTGTAATACGCGCAAAATGCGGTTTGGCGTCGCCTTGCTGAGATATACAAGGCCTTCTCTGAAAGTCATTGCCTGGGTGGCAGCATATGTTGCTCCAAAACATGTATATATGTTCCTGCTGCGGATCTTTGCACAACGCACAAATTGAAACTCCAGTGTTGTAATTTTAGTGTTCCTTCCATCTGACTGCCATTGCACTTTCTGCACATACTCAGAATGCCTCAAATAACCGAATTGCACATTCATACTTTTTAGTTTTAGTTCTGCTTTTATACCTTTAGTTTAGAGTTTATATTTGTAGTTTATTTTACACGTTTATTATATGTTTATTCCATGTGCCTTCTCTGTACGCTGTAATAACCGGAGCCACGGCGTCTCGTCTCACTGTATACATGTATATAGCTGAGATGACAAAGTTTGCTTTGGCTTTGACATATCATTTAGCATTAATGGTGCTTTCATAGATGAGCAAACTACCCAATGGGCACTAAAGCGCCCCCCCACCATCACGGATGCTGGCTTTTGAACTGTCTGCTGATTCCCAAATTCTTTGTAATATTACGTTGAGGAACATTATTCTTAAACTGTTGCACTATTTGCCCATGCAGTCTCTCACAGGGTGGCAAACCTCTCCCCATC
>JAODKM010000058.1:32445306-32459334 GCA_026780845.1 Petrocephalus sullivani | reverse complement strand
GAATATCGGGGTTGGGGTTAGCGTTTGAGATTTCAGGGCGTGAATATCGGGGTTGGGGTTAGCGTTTGAGATTTCAGGGCGTGAATATCGGGGTTGGGGTTAGCGTTTGAGATTTCAGAGCATCATGGGGAAACAGGGGGGATCTCAGGCAGTGAATTCTGTATGAACAGCATCAAAAGGAAATTAGCAATATCAAGGAAAAAACATCTTAAGTCCAGACAGGGAAGAATTATAAATCAATAAACGTTCAGAAACATGTAAGTTTCCTGCAGTCCACTCATGCTCCTCATTGGCCTATCAAGAACATGCCCTGGGTTTACGTTATGTTATACAATTAACTCCAAACGATGAAGGCACCTCACTTTTATTTAGTACTTAGCTTTACAATAAGTACTATCAAGCCTGATGTTTTAGTTCTTTAAGAATTATTTAGACATAGGGAGGTTAGAAATAGGCAAGTGAATAAGGACAATAATTCAATAATGCAGCTGTCAGCACAGTAGGTAACGTTACCCAGAGGTTAACTCATGTCACACACATTAACAGCTAATAAGTCATTTAAGAATGAGTGGAGCGGTTTAACCCAGACGCCTTCCCACTGAGATCTCTGCAGCAGTAAGTGCTAATGAGGTCTACCACATGGGAAATGAGTTTTAATAATGCCTGGGGAGAAAGGTTTGAGAAATCCAATAATCCTAAAGAGCCGTAATGAAGGAATGCAATAACGACCAAGTTCACGGGTCTATTTCAGAATCAAATTCCATTTAGTGCTTTTGAAAACCACACAAACTTGGTAATGGTCTACAAATTCACCATACCGGACTAAGTCACTTTAACAGATGGTTCCACAGTTTATGAACACGCACGAGTTCTGACAGGGAGCGGCTGTGGTGGGGGAACCATACTGCAGTCACCGCGATCCATAAAATATAGATGGCATGTCCTGGGGAATGTGGGCCAGGCGGCTGGATCTGCTGGGCAGGGCAGAGCGGCCGCGCCCAATTCAGCAAAGGAAGGTATTGGGTTGCCGCCACAATATTGATCATGTGATCATGTGATCGCTTTTTTCATAGGCCGGTATTGTCCCTTATGGGCTGCCGGTAAGAGGAGGGGCCCCCAGGCTCTCCGAAGGGCCCCATGTCCCAGTTAATCTGCGCAAATATGAAGTCGACAAAGTGAAATCGCAAATAGGCTGGTTTCTGGTCATTCCCAGTGTGTCCTGCTCCACATTGTTCTTGTGTAGGCTACTGCTGTCTTAGAAACATTGAACCCCAAGCAACCTGCCGCTCAGTGTAGCCTTCTGGCAGAATCAGGATTTAGAAATTAAGATTTTTTTTTTTAATTGTGATTAATTTTTTCCGGGGCTGTATTTGCTAATATTTAATAATATTTTATCACCCCCAAGACTAAGACCCACGCCTCGTACCTGCACGGAGCATGGAGAAGCTCCAGAAGAACTAACGATCATGTCAAGATTTAGCTTTATCTGTGGGTTTTTCACATTTTGAATGATTCCATTTCAGTATGCATCTCTAAAATGAGCAAAATCTAGGTCACTGGAAACTGCACCAGCGAGTCGGGGGAACAAAGGACCCGACAGAGGCTGTGGAACAACCTTGCCACACTCACTGTGGTACAAACAGGCCCAAAGGGAGCACAGGGATACCCGCCCTGCATCGAGGCAGCCAAACCCAGCAGGCCATAGTGGAAATATCCATGATGATGTAACGATGTGAGGTTGTGCACCGTGCACTCGTACCTTCATCCATGACAGTGACTGCCTCGTCTGTGATGGCAGGCCCCACGCCCTGACTGCTCCTGGCATTCATGTAAAACTTGTAGCGTGTGCTGTATTTGAGGTTTCCCACTGTGAAGTTGGTCTCGTTGGCTGGGAGGGTGATCTCCTCCAGTGGGCCCAGCTCATTGGTGTTGTTGACTAAGGGGTGAAGAGAGACAAATCTACTGCCATAAAGTCGACAGCAACTCTGTACCGCTCAGGTAGAGACAAATAGTCCAGGCTCTTCTGGTGCTTGTGTAAATACTGATAGTATTACCCATAATACCCATAGTACCCATAATACCCCTGGGCACTCTCTGTAGTTCTATGAGCATAGTACTTGCTGGTGATGCTCGAGAGCGCACTCAGAGACGCTGATATCAATATGCAACAGTTGGCATGGAAACGCCACAGGCTCTTTGGTTCCCAAAAACTCACTTGTCTGGTACTTGAGGGTGTAGCTAAGCAAGTGTCCGTTCCTCTCGACTGGGGGGGCCCACTCCAGAGTTAGGGAGTCCAGGTTGATGTTTGTGAACCTCAGGAACGCCAGGGGCCCAGGGACTGCTCACAAGGAGCATTTTACATTATTACATTATCGACCAAGAATAAACTGAAACCAACCAGTTGAGTAAAAAGATTCACAGTCACAGTAAACTCGACTGGGTGGCTGAAACAAAATCTTGGTCTGGACATTTACTCTCTGGACCTGGACTCACTTCTGCCCAAGAGACATACAGTTGAGAAAGCAGGGTCAGCCAGTAACCCTTGATCTCCTTCTTCTCCACAGAACCCAGCGGGATTTTAAAGCAGTCGGAGCCCAAGGTAGTGTAGAAGGTAGCTGGCGTAACAGCTCGTCGCTTATTGGCTTATCTTATATGTACAGCATTAACCTTGGGACCTCATGCCTACCTCCCTCGGGGGTCTCAAATTGCTGGCTGGGGCTGGCAGGACCCTCGCCCTTGTTGTTGAAGACCCTGACATTGAAAGTGTAGAGGCTGAATGGGTGCAGGCCAGGCAGCTTGCCACGCGTCCTGTTCCCGCTGAAAGTGAGGATACGTTGCTCCTCGTGCTGGGGCTTATGCTCCAGAAGGCTCCTCTCCTTCCAGTAGTAGACCTGCCCCAAGGGAGGCACCACTTGCCATGAGACACACCTCAACCCGTCTGGCCAACAGGCCCCATGCTGATGCATGCGGAGCCAAATGTGACCTTGCAGCGCGAAGAACACGACGTACCTTATAGCCCTGGAGGCGACCTCGGACCATCTGCGGCGATACGGCCTCCCAGTGGACCTCGGCCAGAGTGCTGTTCTGCACCACGGCCTGAATCCGACCCGGAGCTGCCAAGGGCACTGGGGAAGTAGGCAGCAGTGAGAGGGAGAGCCGACGATTAGCGCCACGGTGAGCACCCGCACTGCCAGACGGCACTGATTGGTGTGAACACAGCGGGGAAGCTCTGCACATCGGTACACAATTTGCCGGCACAGTTTCGGAACACAGACTACATGGGAGGTATTACCAGTTTAATGAACAGAAACATGCCCTCCCCCCCAAACTCACAGTCCTCTCCGGAGTAGCCCAGCACCACCTCGGGCTCCGGGGCACTTCCATAGTCGTTCACGGCCTGCACCTTCACCTCGTACGGGACGAACGTGGGCGTGCCCGACACCACAAACTTAGACACATTAGCCACTGTCACTGATGTCCAGTCCTTGTCGACGTCCTGCTGCATCCAGCTGACCTTGTACTGGAGACCTGGCCCATTGGACTGTAAGCCTGTCAGGGGCTGTGGTCCATAAAAAATGCACTTTATGTAGACCACACTATGAATAAATTCAGGGCAGATAATTTGGTGATAAAATATGCTATGCAGATGAGGACAGTTAAGCTGGAAGCTAACTATTTTATTTTGGTGAAATAAATGTACCATAATCACCAGCTGAAGTCTTACCTTCCATGATATCTTCAGATTATTATGCTCAGTTCCAACTGCCTCCACTGTTGAAGGGTTATCATCAGGAGCTAAAGACAGGAATTTGAAAATAAGATGGCATGGCATGGCATCCAGGAGCAGAACTTTGGCATGCAGAAGGTCGGGCCGCCCGCTTGCCTGCTGGGTCAGTTCTATACTGCTGAGATGGTGGACTAGGCAAGCTGAAGCCCACTGCATTGGCAGCCAGCACCCTGAAGGCGTAGTAGACGTAGGGGGAGAGCTTCAGGTGGGCTGTGGTTTTACTTCCCGGCACTTCGGTCAAATTTTCCCAAACACCAGGGTGATGAAGTGCATCCTCATACTGAATAACAAATTCTGCACAAGTAAAATGAAAGCTTTAGGGCTCACAAAGGGGAAAACAGACATTCATAGGAGAGCAGATACACTGAGATATACTGAAAGTATGACTGACACATTGAAACTCATACTGAGAGTCTGACTGACACACTGAGACTCATTCTGAGAGTCTGACTGACACACTGGGACAGGTAATGAGAGTCTGACTGACACACCGAGACTCATACCGAGAGTCTGACTGACACACTGGGACTGATATTGAGCGTCTGACTGACATACTGAGACTCATTCTGAAAGACTGACTGACACACTGGGACTGATATTGAGAGTCTGACTGACACACTGAGACTCATTCTGAGAGTCTGACTGACACACTGGGACAGATAATGAGAGACTGACTGACACACTGAGACTCATACTCAGAGTCTGACTGACACACTGAGACTCATTCTGAGAGACTGATTGACACACTGGGACTGATATTGAGAGTCTGACTGACACACTGAGACTCATTCTGAGAGACTGACAGACACACTGGGACTGATAATGAGAATCTGACTGACACATTGATACTGACAGTCTGACTGAGACTCATACTTTTAATAGGGCTGTTATGATCATCTCCAGGGATCCAGGTGAGCTGGATGCTTCGCTTCCTCTGATCAGTCAGCTCCAAGTCCATAGGTGGGTCTGGTTGCTCTGGAATAGAACCCAGTGTCAGAAAATCAGAGCAGGCTAGAGGGTTCTGCATCACATACATGAATGGTCTCCTCTCTACTGGAAATGTAGCTATCATTAGGGTCTGCTGAGCACCAAAGAGACTGATGAGCTGGACGATGCATCCTTAAAGTTCTAGCTCCATTGGATAATTAGAAATGTGCCTTTGTGGGTATGGACATGCAGACACATTCAAAGACACTCAGAAATGCCACATACAGAGAGATCCAAGGAACTTTAGAAGTAAATGTGGAGGAGCATGACCGATGGCAGACCGGTTTGATGTAGCTCCTGCATGATCCTTACCACATCACAAAGCATGCAGCGGCCCTGAAGCTGCCTCATGCTCCAGAAACAACCAGCCATGAGCAAAAACGTAGTCCAACCATGCTGTCCATGATTAACCTCCACTGTTTACCTACGCAGTGTGACGCGTCATCATGATGCACAATGATGGAGCATAAGGTGGCACAGAGCCCCACCCACCAGGCCTGTATGCCCCCTTGTGATGTCATACACACCCAGCAGACCTGTCTGCCCCCTTGTGATGTCATACACACCCAGCACCACTGTCTGCCCCTTTGTGATGTCACACACACCCACCAGGTCAGTCTGCCCCCTTGTGATGTCATACACTCACTGAAGACAGATGCTGGTCCACAGCATGTGAGGAATGCAAAAAAATACAAACAACACCAACAGAAACAGGCCCAGACAAAGCAGAGTGAAGGGGAGCCCTGGGTGATGCAGGGTACAAATAATCAGACTGATCAGATCTTCGGCTGGCGGTTTACCGTGGGCGACAGCTGAGGGAGGCGTTTCCTCTGAGCGGAGGAAGGCAGGAGGTAGGAGGCAGTGATTAATAACAGGAGAAACAAAGCCAGCTGACAGAAGAAGGCCCAGGCCCCTACACTGGCTCACATAGTGGCTCCAGTAAGGAAGATCTTCATAACACTGTAAAGCTTAATATGCTGTGGGCCGGGACCCAGCATGAAACTATTTCTGCTCTGATAATATCAGTCACAAACGCATATTAGTTACAGGAAGTAGGCATTGTCAGTAAAGGGCAACATTTATACAGCTTAAGAAGGAGCCTGCTTAAATGTTGATTTCATACCGACAACGGTCAGCCTGGTGATGGCAGAGTCCTGGTCCAGCGTGGTGTTTACAATGCAGGTGTAGATGCCCTCATCAGCCTCGATCACGTCCTGGATGATCAGGCTCTCAGGACCAATCACAAGCCTACAGACGCAGATCCAGTGGATCAGCACTGGCATATTCTGAGAAAATGACCTTTATTGCCAGTAAATTGCTTCTGTTATAGGTGCTATGCTGGTCACTGGCACTGGAATCCCATGCCAGATCGCTAACCCAAAAAAGCATGCAGCTTCACACTTCTCGTGTGTGGACTGAGCCCCCACCTCTCGTCATCTGGCAGCTCCCCGCCATCCTTCATCCACGTCGTGGTGGGCGTGAGGGTGGGGTCGTGCTTCACCTTGCACTCAAACACCACCTCTCGGTTCCTCTGGACAACCTTAGCCTCAGGCTGCTTTAAAATCCTGGTGGGTTCTGAGGAGAAGAAGATAGAGATCTTTAGCAAGAGCTCGGAGCGAAATTAGCAAGAGCCTGTTACTAATGCATGATGACATGAGCTTGACATGAAGTATTCAGAGCATGCTAAATTTAGCCAAATGTCCCTGGGGCTTAAGGGGGCCTGTAACTGATGAGAAAAGGTAAAAACATCTGTCAATTCAGTGCTCCCGCAGTGGGAATCACACTGTGCTCTCATCCAATGGCAGGAGAATATTCCATACAGCACTATTACTGCATGGATAACCGCCATGCCATCACTCAGTGCCCCAGCTAGGGAATGAAGCTGGACGCTGTGTGTAAATTCATTTATAATGAAACTTAATCAAGTATCTATAGCCAGGGCTCGGGTTAAATTGATAAAATCTGTCATGTATGAGATCATATAGACAGTGAACCTGGTTTAGTTACAGGCAGCCACCAAGCTTGCTGGAGATGGCGATCGCTCCATAAACTCTCCATATGAAACCTTTAATCATCAACAAAACAAATGCATTCCTACAGGCTTATTGGTGCAATGCAGCACATACAGCTAGACTGAAGGCATAAATGGACATTGGACACTATGTGCAGGGCTGGTTCTGGCCCATTTTCTCCCTCACCTTTGACCTCCAGGGACACCTGATTCTCCCTGCTGCCCAGGATGTTAACAGCGATGCAGGTGTACCTGCCGCTGTGCGAGCCCTGAGCTGCTTGGATCTCTAGGGTCCCGTTCTCGAATATCCTGTGCTGGTCTCCCGTGGTGACGCTCACGTGGCTGTCCTTGAACCTGACAGGGGAACACCAGCAGGTCCTCAGTTACGCGAAAAGTAACCGCCAGTGATAAAACCAGCTGAGATACGCAGCCATGTGATTGAGCGACTGCTGGAAATGCAGAATAATGTGGGTAATTAGGAGAGCGGAACGTCGCATGCCAGCACGTCCTCCTCCACCACATTCCCGAAACTTGCCAAGTGATCACAGGTATCGGTGATCCGAAAACGGCGCAGTCCAGCAAGGCACGTGTGCCGGTGATGACCTGGTAGACTTTGTTCTGTGGCGTGAGCACCCTTGGCGGCTCAGCTAAATTGAGACACAAACAAAGATCATTCTGGTGACCATGGAGTACAGACAACACTGGAGAGTCAGAAGCAGAGTCAGAAGATCATCGCTAGCTAGCTGGTTAGCAGAGCATAAATATGGAACGCATTCCTATTCACCACAGTGACTGTTTTTGGGCAACAGGGGGCCCCCACACAAATGCATAGTATGAATGGTCGTAAACACCACAACTGGCTAAATGATATGACACATTTTGAGGATATACTGGGGGTAAACAAAATGCAGCCAAGGATTAAGTTTTCTGTAGAGAAGTCGGGGCTTCCTCAAGGGCCAGCTTAAGTAACTCCATCTGAGCTGATTCAAACTTACCGAGCACGTTGACCAATGAGTTGGCCAGCAGGTAGCCGTATTCATTGGAGGCGTTGCACTGGTAAACTGCACTGGATCCAACCTGAATGTCTGTGAAGGTGATTCTGTCACCCTCCAGCTTCCTGCTGGGGTCCACAGGAGAATCTGACGAAGGACCACATTCCACCCTTAGCTTCTCTCAGACCATTACACACACACTCAAATGGGGAACTCCAAAACATTTGTAAGAGCCATGGTGCACTCACTTTCTATGGGGATCCCATTCATTAACCAAGTGATCTCTGGCTTGGGATCGCCCCCAGCTTGACAGGTGAGGGCACCAGTCTCTTTGGGGGAGACAATGAGGTTCTTTGGGGCCTTGATCCAGTAGGGTGCAGCTGTGAGCACATAGAGAAGTCATCCATTAATAGATTTTGAGCGACACAGGAACTTGGTTTGAAGGTGGCAGGCTGTGTGGGGTAAAATGGAGGGCAGTGATCAGCAGAGCCTGGCAGACCTCTGACAGTGACGGTGATGATGTGCTCAGTAGAGCCCAGGGAGTTTTCTGCCAGGCAGCGGTAATCCCCAGCATCGCCCTCCGTGATGTCCACGATCCTCAAGGTTTTGTGGAAGTTCCCGAATGAGGTCCTCTTGTTGTTGAAAGACCCATTCTCCCGGTGCCATGAAATCTTGGGTGTCGGCCTTCACGGGCGTGAACAGGGACGGGTTAGCCGTCAACATCACAGACAGCACAAGCTGTGAACGGGCCCAAACCTACACATGTGGCAAGCCTAAGGGAGTTATGCCACCTAGCGCTCTTTTGACATGACTTCTTGACCTAGTCACAAGCATTTTTCTGGAGCTCTCAGACTATGAGATGGAAAAGTCACCTTCATAAAATTATGGACAGAGGAAAAAAACATGATGACAGGAATAGAAACAAGAGGCCAAAACCAACTCACAGGCCCTCAGCAATACACTCCAGCTCCAGAACCTCTCCTCGCAACACCATCTTGCTGGTGGAGGCCCCGGGGGGTAACAGGAAAGTTGGGGGGCGCTCCCCAGTGGGACTGTCTAAAACGGCAACAGAAGACAGTGACAGTCACAATAGGGCTCCCCACAGCCAGGAAGCGCCATGGATTACCCCTCCTGGAAGGGGCCGAACCATGAATGATGCCGAATGAAAGCATTCCCTTTCATTTAATATATTACATTTCTATTGTCACCATGGAAATGTAATATTTAGTTTCATTTATTTAGCAAACACTTTTATGTGTAATTGAAGAGACAAGGGCAGACAGTCCTGGGAGTCGGAAGAAGAGCCTGTGAACTTCAGGCAGGAAGTAGGGAGACACGGTGAGCTGCAGATATCAGCGCACTCAGCAGCTAAAGGCATCTGCTGGACAGCATTCTTCCTTCAGCAGCACGCCAGCTCTGTCCAATCAGGAGCAGCGGCCTGCTCTGTCCAATTAGGAGCGGTGGCCGGCTCTGTCCAATCAGGAGCAGCAGCCTGCTCTGTCCGCGGCGACGCCCTTCAGCCTCCTGTCTACACGCAGCAATCGCTAGACAATCACAGGCCTCGACATCATCTGCATGTTTACTTCGCCTTACAGTGAACCATGAGGGTTACGGTTAGAGGACAACAAACGGAAGAAGCATGAAACTAAACAAAAACGCTGACAGTTACAAAGAAGATCGGGGAAATAACCAATAGGCTCACTGGGGATATGCATCCTTTTATGGTCATTTTATGCCATTTCCACATATAAATATTCATAAAAGGACATGCAGAAATAGAGATATGACACAATGCACCACATTAGTGAGAAGACATTTTAATCAAAACATTGAAACACTGAGTGATCAGTGGGTTTAATTAGAATTTAAAAATCTAAATGTTAGATGGTTAATCTATGGTTAGTTAAGATGGGAAGATTTTTTCACACACCTATGAAATATACATGAAGTACCGAATTGGAATGTTAATCAGAAGGTCCTGACTGGCTGATTTTTATTTCTTACAGTTAAATCCCGAGTCAGGAAAAGTAAAATTTTTTCAAGAGATGGAGAGCAAATCAAAATGTTTTAAAATATAGTCATTTAAGTTTATAAATGTGGCTACAGTTATACAATTCTCATTACAATTTGTAATTCTTTCTAATTCAGCTATAGTTAAAGGTGATAAAGGGTTTGGTGTTAATATTACAAGTGTGATTTCTATCACTGTTAGATGGGGAGGTATTCACTAGGGGGCGCCAGCACTCACCACCAAAAAAATCAGTGTCATTCAAAAATGGTGCCATTGTCTCATTGATTGCATCCACTGCAACACAACAGAAAATGATAAGAGAATGCAACACAACAAACAAATGTGCCCTCACTGATGCTGTGTATGTATAATAGTGCAAAGCAAACAAAAACAGAAAAACTCACAATAAAGGTATCAAATGGGTCTGAATTGAAAAATATGACTGGAACTAAATATAGTAAATCCCCGTAATGGCAAAGCAAGAGAAGGGCCCCTGCTGGAGAAGCACAGAGAAGGCCGCCGTCTGCTGGCCGGGCCGAGCATGACGCGCGGTGGCCGGGGAGCACACTTACTGCTCAGCACCTTCACCATGATTGGTTGCTTCTGCTGGATGGTCTGCGTGTGTGGGAAGCGTGCGTAGCAGATGTAGTCATTGCGCGAGTCCTGCCTCAGAACATTGGCGAAGTACAGGTCCCCATTCATGGCCTGGGAGATACGGCTGTTCAAGGGAAGCTTCTGGAAATCTGGAGGGGAGGGATGGAAACAGGGAGGGCTGTAGATCTGGGAAGGAGGGACTGGTGACTCCAGGCACTTGACCAGAGCTGGGGACATCACTTTCAGCTCTGTGAAAATCACAGCCATCTTATGTAGAGATGCACAATAAGTATTAGTGCATTGTACTTTATTGTTATACAGCAGTGCTGTGATACTGTGACCCCTGATAACTTAATTTAAAACTTGATATGCAAACACTCGATATTTGTGGTGAAATGAGGAAAAGTGCTACATTTTCACACATATGAATAAGATAACATGAACAAGTTAAAGTCTAGTGCTATCTGATCTCTTTGCACATATAACTGTCATGTGTCTAGTGTAGCCTATTGCAAGAATGGAATAGAGTTTCCCTGGCTAAATTCGAAATGTTTCCCCTGTTGACTGGGACAGCTTAAGTTAAGGTAACTGGCAGTGCTCCATTAGGAGGACAGTGTATGGTATCTGAAACTGAACACAGGGCCCATGTGTCTGGAGCTTCATTGGCAAAGAATCAAACTACCTGCTACCTCCCGACTACCTGCAGGCCAACTGTCATCTGTCTTTTTTATTCTTAGCTTTAGATACTTATTCATTTCCATGGTACCACAACAGGATGTGCTATCTGTGTACTCGTGCTGGCCACTCGGTACCGTCTTTGCACCTTGTCCGCTCGGCACTACACGCTCATCTGCTCATCTGCTCACTTCGATTTTGCTGCCGAATGTAGTAGAATTTCCCACTGGGATCAATGAAGCCTATCCTAATCTTAATTAATCTTAAGAGAAGTGAGGCATAGACTGATCCAGGGAAAGCCCTCAGGAGGAGGGCGGGCTGCAAGGAGAGGCTTACTGTTGTCCATCCAGAAGATGATGGGTGGAGGAAGGCCAGCGGGCGGCCGGCACCGCAGGACCAGAGACACACCCTCCTGCACTATGACCGGTTCGATGTTCTCCTTTGACCACAAGGGGGACCCTGAAAGGCAGATAAGACAAGCGGTAGAATATCGAGCGATGGACGTCATCAAAGGCTGAGCTATGGGCCCGGACATGGTGAGGGACAGGGAACGTTGGCCGGTAAAGCCAGTGGGCCGGTGGCAACTTTGGGAACGGCGGCTGTTTTATTCTAGCTACAGTCAGCAACCTACCAAAGGTGCAAAACGAAGGTGTTGTTTTAGGAAAGACTTAGGGATATAGATGTATCATGCAAACTGAACCTGTATTACTTTTACCTTCCAGGTAGAGCGATCGGATGACTGAAAGCAAAGCTAATTTTTAAAGACAGGAGACAGACGCAGGCTGGTAAGGCAGAGAGATGAGAATGGTGTGTGTCAGAGGTGTGTGTGAATCACAGAGCCGCGGCGCTCTCACGGGACTGCCGGATGATGATGCTGTTGGAGAGGGCGGTCCCGTGCTCATTGCGGGCCATGCACTGGTAGGTCCCCTCGTAGGCCTCAGCCTTCTCGCCGCTGATGTCGATGACCAGTGTCCCTGAACGGGGCTTCATCGTCACCTTGGAGTCCTTGTCGATGTCGAAATGCGTCCCGTTCCTGGTCCAGGAGAAGCTGCACATGCCATGTTTGTGCCAGGTTACTAGCCAAAACAGTTACTAGCTCATACGAGACCGGGCTAGCAAATCACATAAATACATGTAAAACCACAAAGTCCAGGGGTGTCCGACTCCAGTCCTGGAGGGCCGCAGCCCTGCACATTTTTGGGGTTACCCTCATTTTACACACCTGATTCAACTCACAGCTCATTGTGCTAATTGCCACACGGCTCTTCAGCTCAATAGTTTATGGTGGAACAGGGAAAGAACTAAACTACACAGGACAGCGGCCCTCCGGGTCTGGAGTTGGACACCCCTGGCATAACCCATCGTGTACTCTGCTTTGCACAGTCAGACGCGGGCCGATGGCTGTTTGGGAGTGCTGGAGGGGGGCAGGGTTACATGTGAGCATGCTCAGAACAGCACGCACCTGGGGTGAGGCTTTCCCTTAGCCTCGCACTGAAGGACGATGCTTTCCCGTGGGTCAACGATGTAGTTCTTCGGAGACTGGTGCGTTATGGTGGGCGGCTGAGCCACTGGGTTTGGGGAAGAGGCACGCCACATAAACACTTACACAAACGGTTTCATTAAAAGATCAAACATGCATTTCTGTCAAAGGTTTGGTGACCATGCATGTAATAAAAAGAGCAAAACCCGGCAGGTGGCATTAAACAAAGGCAGATAAAATGGCATGCAGTGGCGGACGGGCCTTCGGTGAATGATGAGGTTCCACCAGCTGCCCGCATCTAAGGAACAGGTCAGCAAGATCACCTGATGTGCAGGAAGAGGCTGCAGCTAAGAGTCAGTGAGCAGGCGATGGAGCAGGCAAAAATAGTAAATACCCAGTGTGCATGCAAGTACTGGGAATGAGCAAACAAACATCAGAGAAGTGATGAGCAGGCGGAAACACAGACCCTGAGAAACTTACGTTCTCCCAGAATTTTAGCTTTTTTCCCCAAGAATCAGCAGATAAACAGAAAAGTGGCCATTAGTAAGAAGTAAGTGGCTTGGGCACACAGGAATCTCCCCCCACTGCGGTCACCCCGACAAAATGACCCTGATATTTAATGCAGCTCTACTAACCACATGCTGATCATCACAAACGGTTTTTCCATTTTACCTAGATCTATGACGAAATGATGCGCAGAATCGTGCAGAAACTGGGGTAGCATTTAGTATTAAAGCCACACTGCATACAACATGTGGTCATGTCCCCATACAGTGATGTCTGTGCCCAAGGGCATGGTGATGCTGGCGGTAACTTGACAGTGTCCACGTGCTGTGATCCACTCTACTCCTACCTCCCCCCGACAGTGTCCACGTGCTGCTGTGATCCACTCTACTCCTACCTCCCCCCGACAGTGTCCACGTGCTGCTGTGATCCACTCTACTCCTACCTTCCCCCCACCCCCAAAAACCTGATAAAGAACCAGAAACCTTTGTTCTCAGCTAAACTCGGGTGCATTTTGGACAGTGCTGTAATAACTAAACACACAATGTTCCTGAGTTAATGGACTTCACAGGAAGGCCTGAGGGGATGGTATTAAATGCCCCTCCCAATGAACACCCCATAAAAACCACAGAAACCAGTACCTATGTTAAACCCCAAACTGGCCCAGCTGTCTCTGTCTAATAGAGTGGATTCACCTGCCCAGCAACAATAAACTAGAGAAAGTCTCCATTTGGAAGAAAATGTACAAATTTCTATGTCTCCAAACTGGCATACCTGCAGCACTCAAGCCAAGAACCCAGCCGGGGAAATGGGCCCCCGGTGCTGAGCACTGAGCATGCTGTCAGGGACAGCCGGGGAAATGGGCCCCCGGTGCTGAGCACTGAGCAAGCTGTCAGGGACAGCCAGGGACATGGGCCCCCGGTGCTGAGCACTGAGCATGCTGTCAGGGACAGCCGGGGAAATGGGCCCCCGGTGCTGAGCACTGAG
>JAODKM010000058.1:32423761-32445206 GCA_026780845.1 Petrocephalus sullivani | reverse complement strand
CATGCTGTCAGGGACAGCCGGGGAAATGGGTCCCTGGTGCTGAGCACTGAGCATGCTGTCAGGGACAGCCGGGCCAGGCCAGCACTGAGTAGAAGAAGTGCTCTGTTTACAGCTGCACGCAGAGACGGTGGTACGCAGCATCGCAGAGGGTCGATGAAGAGCTTCCTGATGCCCATGATCCCATGTGACTCCCAAAGGGCCGGCCTAACAGTATTACTGCCCAGGCCGCCGCATCTCACGCTATTACAGCCTTTATCAGGCACATGAGAGCCACTGGCAGCGGAGGTGCCTGCCTCTTTGCCTTGCTGTATCCTGCAGACCTGGGGCGGCCTGCAGGGCTCATGGCTATGGCTCGCAAGTGGGACCCGACCCCTGAGGGCACATTGCCTTTGATGTGCAGACACAGAGACCGCTGTTCATTCTGGGTGGCAGAAGACGTCTACTCAGACTCTAAGACCGCCAAGGGTGTCTCAGGAAAGTGTTTTGCGAAAGACATTTCCTACATAAACAGATTCTTCATATGAAATTATATATAAAATAGCCAAACAGAAGTAACATCATTTACAAGCAAATTCCAATAAACAGCTGTCTAAAGTGGCAACAATTACTGGAGTCCTAGAGTAGTGATTCCTTGTAAAATATTTGACTTGGTACTCACGGTCAAGAGGCACTTCCAGCGCCGCGATCATGTGACCCCAGAGCAGCGCCAGCAGGGCCCCCCTGCACACGTCACGCTTCCCACTCCCCTCCATGTCCGGCGTGTCGGCGAGGGGCTCCGGCAGCTTCCAGGGGCTAAAGGCTAAAGTTCCACTTCAGTCCGCAGTCAAAAAAGCTCCTTGCTCATGTGCCGTGGCGCTATAATCAGCCAGCAGGGGGCGAGATTAAAAAAGAGAGAGAGGCCTGTGACCACAATGGCACTGGAGTCCTGTGCTCAGTCCCAAAGACCCCGACTCAAAGTGCAAGAACATGTGATGTGAAAGAGCTTCTGGGAGCCCGAGTGGCCGCGATCTGGGCATGCAGGGTTTGGCTCCGTGCTGCTCCGTTACCCACTGTGTTTGCCGAAGCGCTGGCTGAGTGTGGCAGTTTCCGCCGAGCTGTAATGATCGCTGGCGTATTGAGAGCGACCTGCTGCACGTGGGTGCAGTCGGGCACATTTGCGGACACAGCCCCCGACTCGGTCTGCTTCACCATACACATTCAGCACCGAGAACGGAGCCTGAAGCGAGATTTCTTAGCACGGCTCCGTCTTCATGTCAAGGTACAGGTTCAGGAATCGCTCAGGGTCTTGCCAGCTATGCTAAAGTCTGCTTGTTCAGTACAAAAGACAATCTACCTCAATGCGAGAAAATGACTTATTTAGTCATTTTGGTTATAAGTTGTAAGGCAGCATGTTAAACCCAGAGGCTACGTAATCATGCTAAACACACTTTATACGACACAAAGAACTAGACCGAGGACTTTGGTCAATTACACTTTAATTAGCCTGCACTCTCAGGTCTTAAAACCGTATAGATGGTTTTGCATTATCTACCACAGATGTACATTTTTCCCTTGCTGGCAGACCTCATTGACTGATTAAAAACACATTTAGAGATCGCAGCCCTGATTGAACAGCTCTGACCTGCCAATCCGACCTCTTCATGACCCACAAAGCAGTTTGATTCTTTGGCGATGAAGCTCCAGACACATAGGCCCTGCGTTCGGTTTCTCCAGCCATTACAGATACCAAGAACTGTCAAAAACAGTGAGGTTCACTGTATGCAGTCCTCCTAATGGAGCACTGTCAGTTACCTTAACTTAAGCTGTCCCAGTCAACAGGGGAAACATTTCAAATTTAGCCAGTCAAACTGAATCCCATTCTTGCAATAGGCTAGAGTACCAGGCAAAACAGACAGTCCAAGGAAATGTTTAAAGCTATTTCTCTTGGTAGTAAATGTATATTTGCTCAGAAAAAACTGTTTAATCAGAACATATGCAAATTAAAAGTAACAATAAAGTGAGTAAGTAAGAATTTCTTCTGTTCTCCAAAAAGTTACTGACATCTTGTAGGACGGCTAGATGAACACGGCTTCAGGTCCCAAACCTCTCCTCAGGGGCTCCCCAGCCACTCCATGTATTCATTACATTTCACCTCCAGCTCACTAAATTAATTAGTTAAACTACTTTTAAAAAGTGTGAGAGGTTGATTACCCATACAAGGTGTGCTAATGGTCAAGTCAAAAAATACAGTAATGTACTGGATAGTTGCTGCAAATTCTGGGGTGACTTTAGGAGAGGAATTAGTTAACACACTTTTATAGACATCATAATTTTACACCGAAAGATCAATTAAGTATATTTTTTTCTGACTGCCTAAGATGGCACAGTACTCCACATTAGCAGGGAAATAAGGTCATGCTTACACGCAGCAAATGCCTCACATGGAGCACGCTAGTGCCGGCAGCCGCTGCACACATCCCTGTCTCCCTCCAGTGTCAGTCTCTGCATGGCAATAAAGCCATGGCTAGTGCACACTGCTACCCACTTCTGACAGGCTATGGGAGCAGCTCCCTGACCGCTGGCCTCAGCATGCGCTGCCATCCCCATGTGTGTTCTTGTCCTTTTGTTGCTGGGAACGCAAAGCGCTCAAAATGGGGCCTGTGCGGGATGCTCTTGAGAGAAGCCTCATTCCAGCAGCCCGCCATTGGCCTGAGGCAATCGCACACACAGTAAACCAATGAAAACAGAGGAGGATGCAGGACCATAAAACTGTGAGCCTGATTGTCACACAGCAGGACCACAGAAGGAGCAGCAGGCGGAGCTACCACACAGCAGGACCAAAAAGGACTCCCCAGGCCAAGGAACCCTCCCCTGTAAAGCTGGCAGGTCTGGGGTCTGAGCTCTGCCATGGAGCACATCACCAGCTCAGCAATAGCTCCTGCTGCCAGTCTAGGTTTCTGCCAAGCATGCCAGAATTCGACCAACCAAGTGGGATATTTTTAACCTGCCTGTAACAAATGCCAAAGGTAGGAGGCCACACCTCAGTGCAATCTGGACCAACACACTATCAACCAATAGGTGCAAATGCCAATGACATTAATCCTCAGCACAACACAACATGAGCCCAACACCATCGACCACCAGGACCAAATGCCTTTCAACGAAGTCACCACAATCTGTTAGATCCTCCTCCATTCCTGTAAGGGAACAATCTGTTAGATCCTCCAACCTTTTGGGTAGAGTCAGAGGATTCCCAGAATAGCCACAAGCTAAGGGAAGGGAAAAAAATCATCCACCTTCACTTTCTGTTAATCAGAGTATTGCAGTGCTATTACTTGAACTTTTTTTGTCATGGTGCATAACATGATCTGTTGTATGAAAATATAATCTGCTGCCAATGGAAAGCAGCTTTCAGAAAAATATGAGAAGCACAAGGTGTTGGCCCTTTCTCAGCTAGAATTACAGGCTTGAGAAGGTAAGGAGGGGCAATACCCTGCAGACCACACTAGGCAGTGGGGCAGGCAGGTGGTATAATGGTTAGGGACACAAGCATGTTATAAGAAGGTTGCCTGTTCCACTCCCCGACCTGTAAGTACCACTGTGGTACCCTGAGCAAGGTACTGTTCCCGGGCTCTGAGTTAGCTGCCTACTGCTATACCACATGGGTTAAATACATAGGACACATTTCATTATTGTGCTGTGGTGTATCAACAATGACAATTAATCACGGCTAACGAGTGGTAACAATGGTGCGAGATGCTTCTCTCTATCTTTCTTAACACTTAGACTGCAAGGCACTATCCAAGACAACAAGATGATGCCACTCTTCTTTCTATCATATACTTCTGTCAATGCTCCTGCAGAGAGTCATCTGCATGCCCTCAGCTTTCTGTGGCGAGCTCTGATGTGATGGCGGCATAAAAACCGCAGCACACCCTGAGACTTGCTGACTCACGCTCCTCAGACTACGGTATAAGAAATCACCTCTGAGAAGCTCACTGGCAGTTCAGTCACATTAATGCAGGGCCCTGGATTTATCTCATCATGCCCTCACCATTCGGGAGGATCTCAGCACCTTCTTGATTGTTGTTACTCCTTCAAATGTAAATATGACCATGTAAGACAAAGCTACATTGTTTAATATGATATGATTTAGATCGCAAAGCTGTTTTACTGGTAAGCGTGGTGTCCAGCCTGGAATGGTATCTCTTCAAAAACTTACAACTTGATTTGTTGGATCTATTGTGTTGATATGAATAATACAAACCTGCAAGGTGTCCGAAAATGTGCCAGTTTTTTAGGCTGTCCAGTCAGTTTGATTAATCGGTGCAATATGGTTTTGTAACGGTTTAATTAAAAAGTGTGTAGTCATCCTACACCCGCCTCGCCCAGATGATAAATTATTCTTGCGTATTTTTTAATCAATAGATTCTGCATGGTTCAGGTTCCATCTTAGGGCACCGGGAAATGAATGAGGTCTACTGTCCATAAGTTTTATCTCTGGACTTTGTGAGCACCATTATTTCTCCTTACAGACTAATAAAAGGAGATCAAATACTTCTTTGGAAATGGCATTCCCATCACCATATGACAGCATCAACAGTAATTTCACCCAGGATAGATGCTATATTCCTCCACAGAATAAACCGCACTGCTCTTCACCAGTCAACCGTCACGCTGACATCTGTTCCCCGTTGCCTGGATTAATATGAAAACTGCAGTTCCTTCAGCACAGTGACTACTGAGCTGTAAACACACTGAGTGACTGGTTGAACACAATTCTTCACTGCATACAGAAAAATAAATCACATATTACCCCACCCATGGCCTCCTCCCACTCCAAAAAAAGGAACAATGACAGATTGCTAGGAGAAACATTGCCATGAATTGTCAGAAATGAATAATTGCAGTTTTTTTCTGATGACACAGAGGTGACGCAAAGAATTAGCATGAAATTAGGAAGGGAGATGAGGAGCGCCTGTCATGAAGACTTCGACAGCAGCATCACAACGGAAAGATGGGCAGGGCCAAAGCCCACATGAGCGGCAATGTTGGTTACTTGCAAAATTTTATAGCCAGCATTCTTGGCCGTTTTCTCCACTGTGTAGATGCACTGAGCCACCCAACTTCCACAAGCCCAGCCCAGACAAACGCCCATTGTCTCCTCCTGGAAAATTGGTTTTGTATACATGCACCAAGCACTCACTGAATGTCTCGGCCTAGGTGCACTCATGCAGCCTGCCGACACCCAGAATGGATAAGCAGAGAGGCTTATGGGATAGCGAATGCGGGAGACAGCAGCCCATGGACTCTGCTGATGTCAATATCCTGGCTCACGTGCTTCTTCTGCCATTAGTCATACAAGTACAACGCTAAATGCACTTAGTGATAAAAGTACAACGCAAAATGCAGCTTAACGATAAAAGCACAAAGCTAAATGCTGCTTACCAATAAAAGCACAATACTAAATGCTGCTTAGAGATAAAAGCACAATGCAAAATGCAGCTTAGTGATAAAAGCACAATACTAAATGCTGCTTAGAAATGGGGGGGGGGCTTCATCTCAGAGCCATCATACAATTATAAAACATAATTTATCGTAAGAGTACTGAGCAGTTCAGGTAAACAACACTATTGCACATGAGTTTGGCCTCCAGTAAAAAAAGGATTATACCACAACCTTAGAGAAGGGCTCATACAGTATATATAGGTATATACCCAATATTTAATAAAAGGATCGTACAACAACTATAATAGGAGAAAGGAAAACACCACGTACTTAACGAGAAGGATTACACAGCATACTTAACGAGAGTACAGATCACACAACAGCCTTAAAAAGAGGATCATACCACAAGCTTAATTAGAGAAAAGACGACCTTAATGAAAGAATCATGTGACATACTTAACGAGAGAACATATCATACAACATCCTTAACTAAAGCATCATACCACAAGTTTAACAAAAGAAATACACAGCAACCCTAAATGGATCATGCAAAATACTTAACAATAGGGGCGCACCGATCACAAGGTGGGTGGGGGGTGTCAGTTGATGCTTGTGGTATGAAGATGTTGTTGTTGCTTTCTACGGTGAAGGGTTTCTGCTTCAAACACATTGCATATCGGACGCCATGCAGACCTGCAAGACCAGCGAAGCTATTTTAGTGACCTTTCTTTGCCACACAAAGAGATATGTCTTACATATTTTGGCATCTGAGTTGCTCTTCTGATCGGCCTTTATGAGAGCTCCGATCAAACTATTTAGAATGAATATTGGCAGGTAATGATCAGTGCCAGATGGATTGGACCCTCCTTAATTGTATGTCATCCTCAAAATTGGCCACAGTTCAAGTAATTACGACTGTCAATCGATCGAAGCATCCCTACATAACAAGGGATCATACAGCTTAATAAGGGAAAGGATCATACAAAATACTTACTTAATCCTCCCGAGAGGATGGCACCACGGCCTTGATAAAAAGACCATACTGCACACTATGATGGAACACATCAGAGCCCTGGTAAGCCATCAGAATGTCTGCTCTCTGAAGCAGTCCTTTGGTTCCCACATGGGCCCACCAGAGGGTGGACCGGTTGAGTTGGGAATGGATCCAGCACTCGAAGGTAGGGTGAAAGGTAGGTGCAGGTGCTGCCCAGAGAGCCTCCCTGCAGCCAGGCCCAGCCTGGCTCTGGCTCTGGCTCTAGTCACGCTGCTCTGGGGCTGCCAGCCTAAAGGGCCCGTTTTATACAATGCCGTAATTAGGGGCACTTTCCCAAAATCGCACAGCTGCGCAGCTCGTTCCTGTAAATCAGGCTCGTTCTTTGCAAATATCTGTTACTCTCTTCCTCCTTTTCTGTTCGTTCAGTGGGATACTGCCAGCAGCGAGACATGGGGAGTCGTAGTGATGGGACAATGACACATATTTAATGAAGAGCTCCCCCTGTTCACCGGCCAGAGGAGCTCTCTCCAGGCGGCCTAGTGCCCGCTCTGCCCCACCAACGGCCTCTGTGCTTTGGGTCCTACACCAGCTGCTCAATGGCTTCTTTGACTCTTCAGCTTGTTTACAACACAGACAGCGACACCATGCCATTCATCCTTAATGTCCAAATGGCATCAGTGCCGCTATTTCATTACATTGCTGGTGTTACAGTTACTGACGTATTCATTACGAACACAAGGACACGTTCCCTCCGCTGGTGAGTTACCCTCACCCTGCCTGCTGGCAGGTCCCTAATAGTCACTCTACACGGTCGCCTTGTTTCCCACAGGACGCTGGTCCGCCCCTCTCCGGGAAAACAGGAACATGAACACGTTCCTGACCCTAAACCCCCTCCCCCCACATTCACACACAAACAAAACACCTTTTTTTTCTTCCCCAGATTCCCACCAACAGAATGCAAATCCACAGGCCGACTGCACAGCAGGACTCTTTAGTATTCGAGCGGAAGACACCCCGTGCGCATGAGGACTGCCACTTCCACAGGCAAGGGAATAATCAAGATGAATTCATTGCCATTGTGGACTTTAAGGCCAAGCTGCCTGCAGACGTCCAGCCTCCACAGTAATGTTTGCACTGTAGAGACGGGAGGGGGGGGCACTTCTGCTTAATCAGACCACCTATACTGTTCCAATACCACAGAAGCCATCTAAGATGTTGGACATTGTTTGTGTGTGTGTGTGTGTGTAGGGGGGGGGGGAGGATTAGGCAGGAAAATCCAGATATGATTAAACAGAGATCATGGATGAGCAGAGCTTTGAGGGGACATGGCCACCCCCCAGCATGATTAAGACTGAAGTGGGCGACTGCCTATGGTGTCAGCAAAGCTGTTGGTGAGGTTGTCCTACATCTGCTGTATCGAGAACAATGAGTCCCTTTGATTCCCGCCTTGCAGTCTCCTCGAGTTGGGCTCTTACGCACATTCAGCCGGGTGTACACATATAGGCCGAGCACAGCACACTATGTCCGAGGCGGGTGGCAGGGGCTGAGGGCAGCCTGGGAGAGGCCTGTGCGTTCATGTCCGCCCATCACCTGTACACAAACTCACTAGCAGACAGAAAGGCACCCAGCACAGCGACCCAGGCCCAGGAGGCATCATTCCGTGGGTTAAGACTCTGCCTGCGATTTGAAGGGCGCCAGTCCAAATCCCAGGGCTGGCAGAGTGATTTCACCATTGGGCCCCTGAGCAAGGCCCTTAACCCTGATGGCTCTACTGGCCAAACCTGCTTTCTCAAATGTACGTGACTTTAGATAAAAGTGAATAAAAGTAATATAATCACAAACAGAAAGGCACAAAAAGTCACAAATACACAGAATAACAAAATACAAAGGAAGGTTTGCTCTCTTTGGAAATTTGCTCTACATTTGCACTGACTTTCTACTCTAATATTCTAAATTGTACGATCAGCCACACAGAAGCACTGGCCAGAGGACAGGTCTGTTGCTGCTAAAAAAAAAAGAATTTATGCCAACATCACTCATCATTCAAGGAGACACAAATAACAAAATCCATTTGACTTAACGCTGTCCAGCCTATCTGTCACCTGCCAGGCACAGAGAGCGGAGGAGGATCTCAGCAGCTCTCTGAAATATCTATAAAGCCCGTAAGATGAGCAGGAGAAAGTCCCTGGATCTGGGAGCACAGACGGTTCCATTTCCATCTCAGAGGAGCAGTTTATTTCATGGTCTTTTATCTACAGGCAAATGAGGATTCATATTTCATTTTAAAGACAGCAGTCTCAGTTAAAAAAGGAAAAACAAAACAGGTAATAATCTTTCTGAAGTCTGTAGGTAAACAGAGTCATGGAACATAATAGATGCTGAATTATAGTGCAATTTCACAATGAAGAGAACAGTAATATCCTCATTCGTTGCTCTAAGCCTGACTGCACTGTTTGTTAAACATGTTAGCAGTGGCAGAATGAAGCTCCCTGTAACAGCATGCAGGCTAATGAACAGCTCACGGCTCAGAGCTTCCGAGCAGAAGCAGACACCAGGGCCGGCCAGGTTATTACGGCACTGATCCAGCATGGCCCAAAGCTGAGGCAGCCGGGGCCCTGATCGTTTGGCAGAACCCAGCTCCCTGCCTCCACTTTTCACCCAACGTGAAATGTAGATGGGCTTGTCTTCAGCTGCACTGGGAGGGTGTTATGTGCCCTCCCTGTTAGGTGTAAGGTCTGGATAATAATGTCATGGATGGTATCTGCTAAAGCCCAGGACAACTGGCTATACCTTATTGTCCCAATGGACACTAAGGAATAATTTTTTAACATTTAAAGGGCGTAGCGCTGCACGTGAAAGTGAACCCCACCCTGCCACTGAGCGTTACAGATATTCCCAGCTGCCGGCTATGGAGCAGAAAAACAGACCCACTCAGGCGGCCAGCAGGTAAACAAAGACCAGCGAAAGGGTGGGACAGGGTGTAGCGGGGCAGGGGGGGCGGCGCGTCTATCCTCTGGGCTCTGCTTACATCAGCCCACCAAAGCCCCTCACTGTCCAGCCCCCTCTGATTACGGTCATGTTTATCTGAGAGGTAGTAAATGCCAGGGGAGGCAGGGACCCTCCAGGGGTCAATGCCGCAGCAATATAACAGACAGCAAAAGTAACGACCTAATAAATAAGTCAAAAGTAAAGGAAGTCATGCTGCAAAAAGAAAAAATAAAAGACCAGGAAATAAAAGACTGGGGGGGGGGGCACGGTAGGGGCACTTCAGCAAAGAGCTGCTTCACAAAGGGGCGGAGCAAAGCTGGAGGGTCTGGGGGAGGGCTTTCTCAGTCCTGTAAACCTGAGTAAAATCTCTGCGTAAACCTACAAGGCTACAAAATAGAAACTGTGCTATAAGACTATCACACCAAAGCAGAGGCATAAAAATAGCTATGGGTATACAACGGAGCATCTGAAGTACATGTGAAATGACACAAAATGTGTGTGTGTGTGTTTTTGTGTGTGTGTGTGAGGGACTGCAAAACGAAAGCAATTAGCCTCTTCTGACACTCCTGTTCAGTCAGAGCAGGTGAAAATAAATCGCCTCCCCCTCAGCGCCTCTCAAAAGCACCGGCAACACAATGTGGCCGGCATGAGAAGGAACCTGGGATTCTCAGTGGGGGGGGGGGCACCCTCATCTGCTGATGACATGGAACCAGACAGGTTCTGGGAAAGTTGACGCAGAAGCAGAACAGCAGCAAGGGTTTTATGCATGGCAGCCAAATGGAGACAGACAGGGCTGGAGTAAAGGTGGGGACCCGAGCCGCAAATAAACAGGGCATGGACAAGCACCCCATAAAGGTGGGGACCCGAGCCGCAAATAAACAGGGCATGGACAGGCACCCCATAAAGGTGGGGACCCGAGCCGCAAATAAACAGGGCATGGACAAGCACCCCATAAAGGTGGGGACCCAAGCCGCAAATAAACAGGGCATGGACAGGCACCCCATAAAGGTGAGGATCCGAGCCGCAAATAAACAGGGCATGGACAGGCACCCCAAAAGGGTGGGGACCCGAGCCGCAAATAAACAGGGCAAGGACAGGCACCCCATAAAGGTGGGGACTCGAGCTGCAAAATTGCTCAGAATAAACAGGGCATGGACAGGCACCCCATAAGGGTGGGGACCCGAGCCGCAAATAAACAGGGCATGGACAGACACCCCATAAGGGTGGGGACCGGAGCCGCAAATAAACAGGGCATGGACAGGCACCCCATAAGGGTGGGGGCTATATAGAGATGGTGGTCGAAGGTTCCCCATTGGTTCTGTAAAGGGCTTCGAGAGCCTTGAGAAAGTATATAAATGTAAAATTTATTCATATGTCTGCTTTGATGTTCTGTGGGTGCCAGCGTCTTGCTTTGTGCTGTCTGATATTGTTATACAGTATGTTACTGTCTGGCGCAAGTAAGAATTCCTGTGTTTAAAAAGACGCATAAAGGATCTTGAATCTTGAAGACAATGCCTGAATGGTCTGGAAGTGAATTTGCTTAGCAGACGGGCATCCTCCGGCGTGTCCTCACCCGTGTCCTCACCCGTGTCCTCACCCGTGTCCTCACCCGTGTTTCACATGCAAAGTACCGGCGAAGGAGCAAGAGGCAAAACAAGTATTCAAAGTCACACGTGAGACTAACTTCTATTTGAATTTTGGAGTTCAAATAAGTAAAAAAAAAAAACGCTCATCATCAGATCTCATGTGCAATGTCCTGCGGAAAGGAGGCTTGAGGTATTCCAAGGGTTTACTGTGTAGGCAAATGGGAAAGGCAAAGCTGGGGGGCTTCCAAACAAAAGGACTGGCAAATACTTCCAGCAACAACGACCAGTGGACCACAGCAAAAAACAGGGCTCAATGGCTCAAGACTGCCGGATTTACCCAAGCCACCCCCAGGCGGGGATAATCATCACTTCACTGATTGAGGACAGAGCCCCTGCTACCCCACACTAGCGGGTTGGTTCCACCCGGCACCACATGGCCATGAAAGTCAAGATGAGCATGAAAATATGTTTTGTGCTGCATCTATTTCTTACCGACTTGTGCACATTACATTTGTATAAATGAAATCTTTAGTTACTGCGATCATGTGAGTAAAGGAGGATCTTTGCAGAAAAAAATAAGCAGCTTCTCAGTGGTGGGGATTCCTGAGAAGGAGGCCTCCTGGAGATGGCGTGAAGAGGCCCTTAGGCTGCACGCGAGGCCACTCCCCCATCCCGGGGCTGATTAACGGCCGATACGAGCTGGCCTGCTTCTCGAGCTCCGGCCATCTGCTCACCAGCCATGCCCAGCTCCACTGTGGAGGAGCCAGACTCTGTGACCCAGAAAAAGCCCCTGGCGTTGTTGCAGACCCAGCCCGTTGGCATGTCGGGACCGGTGAGGGAGCGAAGGCGGCTCGCGGGCCTACTGGCAGGTATGCAAGCCCTACCCAGCAAGCCCTTCGGGAGATGCTACGTCCACGATCCCAAGGAGCCGCTTCGCCCTCTCCTCAAACATGCCCCCCTGCTGTGGCACAATGTGAAAACAACTGTGGCATTTCATTCCTTTCAAAATAAGAGCCTTGGAGAGAATCACACAGGCCCCTTTCCTCGATCAAGGCACAAATGAGTCAGATATCAACTGCACTGGACAAATCAGACTGCTGCAGAGGGTTAGCATGTCTCTTAGAATGTCGGCTTGCTTGATTTCAATTATAACATTTTAGAAAACTGAATAATTAGCACTGAGTTTCCACTTAGGTATGTTTATCAAATAAACTGCTTTCAAAACTCAAACTCTCACTGGACCAATTCTTTCCAGGATTGCAAAAAAATCGTACTTACACAACTCTCCAAAAAAGTTAAAAGTGAAAACCCCAAATGTCACTGAGTAATTGTAAGAATATAATGCATGCCCTGTTTTCTCTAAGAGCCTTTTCAGGGTAATTAACTTATCACTCTTCCGTATTTAGATATGTTAGATTTTTCCGCTGTGTTTTGCATGTTCACATCATAGGCAGATTCATCAGGCCGACCAAAAATATGAAAGTGATGCCATATGGACTCTTCCTGGGGCCATGGGAAATCATGCAGCACATCTTATCACGCTCCATGCTTCAAAACGCACTTTGTGACGTGCAGGAGCCCATTCAATCACACTATTATTCACATTTACAAGTCATTCAGAGGCAATTCTTCTTCTTCATTTCCTTGGAGATCGCTTGCAAAGGATCGTGTTTTTTGACAAAATATTAAGTGCCTGGTTGTAATGAAGAGCAGCACATGGGCTTGGTTTTATTTATATGTGGCATCAAGAATTCCATTGAAGTTAGCACTATATTCATAATACCTCTGGAGTGATCAGTGACCGTGAACCAGAGAGCAGCAAACAGCAGCCTTCATAATCCTGCGATAATCCTGCATGGGCCTGCAGCTCCGCTCTGGCATCACCGCCCACAGTTACCTCCTTCGCCCTTCTCATAAAGTAAGGCAACACCACCCACCAAGGAAAAATACACCACAAACACCAGAGGACACAGCAAAGAGCACGGAATCCAAAGGAGGAAATGGAAACCATAGCATTCACAGCTCCCCGGGCAGAATGGCTCCATGAGTGTGTTTCCAGCCACTGATGTCTAAACCCAGAAATTCCACTCCGTTCAATGTGTTGAGATGCATGGGCCATGCTGGTAAGCGAATTCAAGTTGCCTGATTTGGAAAACAGCCGGAGCTCATTCTGGAGGCTAAAAACGGACGACAGAAATACGATTGACAGGGAGCACATAACGATAGACTCTGACCGTGCCACGTCTCCCAGCCTCCACAGAGACACCAGAGGGATGAGGCTTTCCGGAACGCCTTCAGCTTATTCAAATAGAAAAGCTACCACATGAGTTGAGAATCACTCCAGAAGGCCCCACTCTCCGGGGCACCTCTCCGCCTGATCAGAGGCCTTTCCCCAAAGACAACACCTTTTTAATTAATCGGCAGTGAATTTATTAAGACTCCCAGCAGCCAGAAAAAGATTTCCTGCACCTCTCTCTCTGACCGGGCTCTGCGTGCTCTGTGCCATTGGCAGAGCCACACGGCGCCCCCTGGAGGAGCCAGCATGAAGGGCACAGCCACCTGTCAGTCACACAGCCCAGCCTCATAACGAGAAAGACTGTGGCAGCCGATCGAAACCAGGGACCAGAAACGGAGCGATGCACCCAAAGGAAAGTGACTCATCTGAAAACAAACTCGTTTGCCTGCGATGCACTTTTTGTTAACTGTGTCTACACAGTTAATGCGAGTGATATCTAGCAGACTGCAGGGAAATGCCTAGAACAGCAGGCACCATCTATAATCCCTTGGGAAATACTGACAGCAAATGAAATGGAAAAAATCTTCCCTGTCCACAGCCACGCTCAATATTATTCAAGGACAGGCAGCCTGCAGATACGCTGTACACTGTACAGTCAGAGGAGTGTTACCTGATCAGGACCTCTACGTTCTCCTGTCCTTCAGAAGTGCTTGTCAGAAGCACACCTCTTGAATTCACGTCCAAACCTGAAATGTAGGAAGGTATTATTAAAAACATCGGATATCCCCTTATTAACTAGGTTTTGTGCCATGCGATAGACTTTCATGGAGGGAATAGGAATGGATCAGAAAAGGATTTTGCTTTAATCCTCCCATTTGCCTGCAAAGTACAGGAAAAGACCAAGAGGAGGGAGAAATTCTGCAGGATAACCCCATCTACATCGATATGGCCACACATTCATGGCATCTTACCCATCCATCTGCACAAGGCAAACACAGGGCACGCTCACACACCAGCCCATCACAGGGCACACTCACACACCAGTCACTCACAGGGCACACTCACACATCAGCCCATCACAGGGCACACTCACATACCAGCCCATCACAGGGCACACTCACACATCAGCCCATCACAGGGCACACTCACACACCAGTCACTCACAGGGCACACTCACACACCAGCCCATCACAGGGCACGCTCACACACCAGCCCATCACAGGGCACGCTCACACACCAGTCACTCACAGGGCACACTCACACATCAGCCCATCACAGGGCACACTCACACACCAGCCCATCACAGGGCACACTCACACACCAGTCACTCACACACCAGCCCATCACAGGGCACGCTCACATACCAGTCAGTCACTCACACACCAGCTCATCACAGGGCACACTCACACACCAGCCCATCGCAGGGCACGCTCACACACCAGTCACACCTACAGGTGATTTGGTAACTCCAATTAACCTCAGCATGTTTTTGGACTGTGGGGGGGAAAGTAGAGTATGTGGAAGAAACCCCACAATCACACAGGGAGAACATGCAAACTTCACAGAAATAGAGCCAAGGCAGAAACTCGAAACAGAAACTTGTATGAGGCAACTGTGCTAATCACTGCACCATCCACCCCCTTATATGACTTCCTCTGTATCTTAATTGTAAAGTCAACAGAATATAAACATCTAAGAGTGGATTCATACAAATATTTTTAGAAAAAGATGTAGTCTTCTCCAAAATCCAAAAGAAAAAATAACACATTTTATACATGATGGATCCTTCGAAAGAGAAAGCAGATAAGATTAGGTATCAGTGGAAAAAAATGAATAACAGGCATTTCCTGACAGGACACTCCAATACTCAATAAATGAAAATCCTCATATTTTCAGCTTTACTGTACATGATTTATAGAATATCGAGGGGCCTGCCGTGCTCAGGGGAAGGTCTCCATTAATGCTGTTTCTTCACACTGCATGAAGCCATCAGTTACGGCCGCCAGCCCCCGACAGCACACAGCTGTGCCCGCCCACCTCGCACAGCTGACCTCTGCCCCATCCCGGTTGCTACGGTGATAAAGTGGCGTGGCTCACACTGAACAATTAGCGTGTGAATTCAGGAACGGGTATGATTTAGAGTTAAACCCGCGAGACACTCGCAGTATCTCATAGGGGAGATGGGATCCGAAAAATGTTGCATCAGAAAATGCGGCACTGCATGCTGCACAGGTGCCATCCAGTTAGCAGCTGTGTGTGATGGATGCATTTACTCCACAGAACACTGCTGCATGCAAAACATCAGCAAATAAGATAACTCCACACGCTGGCTGACTGTCTCTGCTGTGCACTTATTTAGCGACACAGTGTCTTGAAAACCAGAATATCATGGTGTAACAACAAAACCTCACATGCACGATGAACGTGCCGAAGCACACGGTGTGCCACCTTCTTTATGCCCCCTGGAGTCAGAGGAGCCCAAACACATGACAGGTATGACATGAGAGCAGGCCAAAAGTACGGCAAGGGCAGCCTCGGAGCCACGGCTTACCTCTGACCTCAAGCAGCCTCGATGCTGACAGGTGATCAAAAAGACTGACAAATGCTCTTCAGTCCAGGGACACTGCAGGCTCCATAGGTTTAGCAGAAAGAGTGTCAGATCAGCACAGTGGCATGGCAGCGAGGGCAGGTGAACACACAGCAGCTCTGGAGACTGCGGGGTGCTGCACTGAGAGCCACACACTTGCACGCGACTCAAACACGCACGCACAAGAGCACTCCCAGGCGGCTAACTGCCAATCCTACCCTCACAGCAGGATTAAAGCAACCCTTTGTCACCATACAAAAGGGGTTAAACATTTCCTGGTGTTGCTAACACTGGCTAGTTCCACAAGGATGCATAGGTAAGAAAAACATTACAAACGTTTTCACTTGGAAATCTCTAAACATTATCTTGCTAAATCTGTTTGCATTGCTCTATAAAAAGACGTAATGCCTTAAGTACACTGTTATATCATCAAGAATGGGAAATAAATATGAATAAATAAATACAAATAAAGTAGTCCTCCGCAGAGGAGAGGTGGTGGAGGGAATATAAAAAAAGGGAAATAAATGCCATACACACACCAGCTTGGCAGAGGAAATATCAACCAGGGAGCAACAGGAGAAAACCTGCAGGGCACCGGGAGAAACCTGACTGGGGGGCACCAGGAGAAACCTGACTGGGGGGCCGAAACTTGACTGGGGGGCACCGGGAGAAACCTGACTGGGGGGCCGAAACCTGACTGGGGAGCACCGGGAGAAACCTGACTGGGGGGCACGGGGAGAAACCTGACTGGGGGGGGTGAAACCTGACTTGGGGGCACCGTGAGAAAACTACGTCTCCATTTTGGAAATAGACACCCAGCGATGGGAAATAAAGGAGCCCTCCATAAGCATGGGTAAGTGACACCCCCAGCCCGCTCCGCCCCCACACCTTCCCGTCTGGGCTGCCCCATCCAGCATCAGGAAACATTCCCCTGCACTGAGCAGGTGCTCTGTGCAACTCGATCCCACAGAGTCTCCCGCACGGGGAGTTCCTGCTTCCCGCTCCTCAGAGACATCGCCGGCACATCTGAAGGCCCCCGCCCGCCCTCCCCCTAAGCTCCGTTAGCCACGGCTGTGGCCGGTGACAATAGCAGCCGCTGAGCCTTTCAAAGGCTCCCTATTCCAGCCCTTACAGGGACTCCCCACAAAAGAGCAGCTAAGTAACAAATCCTCTGCTCCCATTGTTCCATGGGGAAGACAGCATCTCGAGGTCGGAAACCACCACCCTCCATGAAGACTTTTCTGGATGATATGCCTGGTGGAAGACTCCGGACCTATTACTAATCGGTCATAAAACAAGGGGGCAGTAAGTTCTTTGGGGCAGAAAGTCCTCTTGGCGGCCCATGATGACGTGAACACATCATAGGGCCTGATCAGGAAAGACGTGATGGTCTCTGTTTATGGTGCCATCACCATATCACCTTTCATCGCAGTCCGACGGGGCTCGGCTCCGCTTACCACCCCCATCTGTCCCTCACAGAGTCTCCAAAGGACAGGCTCATACTTTGGGATGTTCCCATGTCCCTAACCCTAACCCTTCAATGGCCACCTTCCATTGGCCATTCCAGGGGAGTAGCTAAATTATAAACAGATACAGGCTATTGTTTTCTGCGTGCTCGTTTTTAACGCAGCGTGCCTGACAAAGTGCGTTATTTCTGCACACTGCCCCTATACAGTGCTGGAAAGGTCAGAGGAGCTTCCAGAAGCATCCAGTCGCTTCCTGACGTTCGGCCGGGCCTTCAGGCTCACGCTGGGCTCTCCCCACAACCAACGGAGCACCCCCTCGCAGCTCATTATGGGGGACTACAATGGCAAGCCCGGCATTTCAATGGCGTTCAGCCTGGAAGCAGCGTCCCTTTTCTGTGGGAATGGTCCTTTAAGAGCTTTTGGGAAAGGAATGGGGCGAGCCAGCTGAGGACTCCTGGCGGCTCTCCGCGCACAGAACTCAATGGGGGCGAGATGTGATTGGCTGCACTGATGAATGGGAGGTCGGGTTCCTTAAGGTTTATTGGGGCTGAGGTCAGAGGAAAGGGTGAGTGGCATGGGGGGGCAGTTACAAAACGCTTCGTTAGTGGATGTTAACGGCCCTCTTTGTTTCTAATCGTGATTGGGGTACTGCGGACGCTCGTAATCACTGTTATCTGGGAGTGAAATGACCCCCGCCCCCATGCTAGAGGCAGAGTTGCACTGAGAAGGATAGTCTCCCCATTTCATTGTACCTCATCCAATGACAATAAAGGAATTCATTCATTCACTCATTCACTCCTGTTTGGTGTCTGATAGCCTGATCTGAGGCAGACGCAGCGTTCACTCACAAACCAAAGGACAAAAATGAATAATTTCATACAGCATTTGCCCATGCGCAGGGATGCCACCTCAGGCCTGAGGACCGCTGGGCCTCTCCCAGGAGCAGCACTGGCCCTTGTGACTTCCTTTCCGGAACATTTCACACAATGTGACCAAGCCTCCTAGGTCAAACCGGACATGTACAGGAGGCTGACACTCGCTCCTGCACATCGCACGTAAATTCCCAGCATGCAGAGAAACGCTGGCCCTCGGAAAGGCGTTACTCGCTGCTGTGTTTGCAACTTTCTGATTGTATCTTAGTATATTCAGCATTATTCAGCACATTCAAATGCTCTGGGAAGGGAAGCTGGTGATGCTAAGAAAAGCTGGAGAAATCACATGCTAATAAAAAAACGAAAAGAAAAAATGGAGAATATAAAAATCTACGGAAATACTGCCCCATCAGTATTTATTTGTTCCAGTCATTAAACTGAAACAGCATTTTTTCCCTGAGGGTTGGGGTTATGTTTCAAGCGTGTGCCCATCCCCCACGAGTAGCCCTGGTTCACATGGGCTTGGCTGGTTTCCATGGCTCTGAGAGGTTTTATTTCTACATTTGGGGTGTTAACTTGCCCTGGCAGACCTACACAGATCCACCATAAAGGGACATGGCACCCTTTAATCAGAAAGATTTACTGACAACATGTCTTACAGCAGTTAAAGCCGAGCAGTGTCCAATGTGGCTTTGTGTTCATTTAAAAATAAAGCAAACGAGACACGATTCATCATTCAGGCCTGGATCTGGTCCAAGGGGCCATCACAGAAGCAGGGGCACCCATTGAAAGGCCTCTGGAGACGCCAGCACATTCCACGCATCGGCAGAGATGCGCGCCACAGAGCAGTGCGGAAGTTAGAGGGCTGAGACGGCCGTTGTGTACCTGAAAGGCCGCCCCTGCCATCTGGCAAACAGGACAGTGGGTCGAAAAACTTTCACACCAGTAAAATAAGGCATGCATAAAACTAGGTCATTTGAGTGACTGGTGTGTATCTGTGACATTACAGTGATACATATAGATCTATGTCATTAAAAATATAAATATCAATGCACATCTATGGCATCATAGGGGTACATGTAAACCTATGCTAATAAACATATCTTTGTACAGTAGACTTATGACATTAGAGTGACACATGTAGATCTATGACTTTTGTTTCTAGAACAGAAAAATACATTTTTGTAGGTCATTCACACACAGCCAGAAATAATACGGTAATGACACTTTCCCCCAAACAGAAATAAGACTCACTTTGCTGAGAAGAACTCGGAAAGGGGAAAGTTAGACAAACAGAGAATAGGGCCTGGAACTTTACTGCATGCATCATTACCCTGGAATAATGGAAGACACCAGGGGAGAGTCGGTGGGGGGTGCCAACGAAAGGCCTGGACTTGTGGCCAAGAGGTCACTGGTTCAGCTCTCAGGAGGAGTCAGGAAAAGTGTCCAAACTGAATGGCTTGACTACGGACAGCCATCTGTTTGAAGGGAGGCAGTCTCTGCAGCTCTCTTAAAAGCCTATTTGTCAGACTCTGTAAGCTGCATCGGGATTGCTTTCCCCACTAGCACGATTAGGAAACTGCCACTGCACAAAACTGCGTACAAACAAAACTCGCACGTGCAGTATACGCAGAATGCGCACGTGTAAAACTGCATAGATGCAAAAGGCGCATGTGCAGTATACGCAGAATGCGCACGTGTAAAACTGCATAGATGCAAAAGGCGCATGTGCAGTATACGCAGAATGCGCACGTGTAAAACTGCATAGATGCAAAAGGCGCATGTGCAAAAATGCATAAACACAAAACACATGTGCAGAACTGTACACACAGATAACTGTTCACATACAAGCTTTCACACAGCAGTGAGTCAAGCAGCTGGGCTGTCACTGCTCGCGCGCCTCGAAATCAGAACACCACACGAGCCAGGTAATCTTACCCTGCCAGAGCATATGGGGGTGTAGCAGGCCCCCAGTAAACCAAAGCCTGCACACCATGCTACACACCCTGCACACAGCTGAGACAGAAGCCACCTCAGTCTGCTTCTCATGGACATGGACTTGGTGCCCCATAACAGCCTGGTACACGGTAACTGTCCAGAGCAGCACGCACTGCCGGACCTCCCCATCACCATGGGAACTCACACACTGATGGCAAAAACCTTTTGATCCCACCGTGCAGATGACTTCACACATCCAGTGGATTCCTGGAGACTAAAGCTCACCCCCCCAACACATACTTTAACCCTAACCCTATAATCAAAGGAGATCTAAACAAGTGGAATCCTATAAACAAAAGGGGTCTGACCTATAGGAAGCCTACAATCAAAATGACTTTTTACCAAAGAAAGCCTGCAAACTAAATGGAGCTAGGCTAGAATAAGCCCACAAACAAAAGGGCTGCTACGTAAGTCACATCGCTAAACTGCGACCGAGAAGCCCAGCGTGTAGCTCTGGAATCCTGCTGAAGATCCACCGTCGGCTATCATGTCAGCAGATGCACCCCCTACCCCCCTCCCTCCGCTGCAGAGCATGCTCAGTTGAGCACCCCCCTCCCACCTCTCTCACGCTTAAGGCGATTGTTCACGGTTTGCCGCACACGCCGACAAGCGTGCCACCGAGGAGGACAGCTCACCTTCACAGGAAGTCCGCGCGGAGTCACTGTCTCACCCGAGGGCTGGCAGGGTGCAGCATTAGGGCAGGGGCTGGCTGAGGCTCCGTCAGCAATGGCGAGCCTTCTGATGCTGCTGGGCGAGGTTACAAAGGAGCGGTCAGGGTGATAATGACATTAACCACATGGGGGGGGGGGGCGCTGTCTGCTGGGGGTGTCCACCTGTCATACAGAAATGCTGCCATTCAATCACACACACACACCTATTGTATACACACAAACACAATGGCAAACCCACAAATTCCACAGCATCGTGTTCACCCAGAAACACAATAATATGCAGGCTGACTCCATAAGTACTAAGGTCTGCACGGATTCATTTTCATTAATAATAGCAGGACATGTGAAGTCCTGCTGGCAACTTTCAGCACCTGGGGAAATCGCTGTCCTCATGGCAGCAGAAGCCCATAGGTTGTAGGGGTCTGCAGCACATGGTACTGTACCTCAGGCCGCCGGTTCGAGGTGGAACCATGGGCCCCGGGACAGGACAGATCTGCCACAGAGGACAGTCTGTGACGGTGCCGGCTGGGAACCATGGGCTCTGGGACAGGACAGATCTGCCACAGAGGACAGTCTGTGACGGTGCCGGCTGGGAACCATGGGCCCAGGGACAGGACAGA
>JAODKM010000058.1:32391751-32405027 GCA_026780845.1 Petrocephalus sullivani | reverse complement strand
ATGCCGCACACTGGGAAGGATGCAGAATAACACAGAGAGCCTGCGCTCGGGTCCTGATGCCGGCTCATGCCGCACACCGCTCAGCGAGGCATGCAGGGGATCCACAAACCCATACAAATCTAATCAAATGGTGACTCTTATGAAATGAAGCGGATTTTTTGCCTAAAGGGGAGCTCGCCGCGCTCCCCATCGCCTATGCCCGACGTCGGAAGCGCGTCAGCCCCTAGCCCTCAGCTTCCCCACTTCGCGGCTCCCCAAGCCGCGTCCCGTTACCGACACCAGCACACACGCCCCCGGCTCCTCGCCGGACCACAGCGGGCTTTGAAGGCGCTGCGTTTCCGTGCAGATAAAGCGGCGGCGGGCGTCCTAACGCTGCCGGCCCCGTCACCGGCCCCGTCGCCGTCCGCCGTCCGCGCAGCCCGCCGCGGGGAAATGACATTTATCTGGGAACGCGGGACGCCGAGCGACATCGGCGAGCATTAAACATGGCAGAGGCGGGGGGTGACGGCGGCCGGGGTTCGGGTTAGGGTATGGGGGGAGGACGAGCGGGACTCACCGGGCGACGGCGGCGATGCTGTGAGGCGGGCGGCAGGTGCCGAGTGACTGTCAGCGTCCGCGCGCCGCCTCGCGCTCCCGCGGCCTCGCGCCGCCCCCGTGCTCGCCGAGAGGAGGGGGGCTGAGCCACAAGCGCGCGCGCTCGCTCGCTCGCTCACACATACACACACACGCATTCTTTTCTATGGGGAAAAACCCTAATCCCAGTAACGACACCCTTAACCCTTTATCTTTATCTGCACCCTTTTATCTACATCTGAAGTAGCGAGGACGCAAAAATGGCCACGTTCTTTGAGGATTTGCTATACCTGTCAGGTCCTTTGGTCCTCAGAAGTATAGCAAAACCTGGACACACACACACACACACTCACACACCAGAAGGGTCTGGGGGTACTGATCGCTTAAATATTTAAAAGAGATACTTTTAAGAGCATAATGCGTGAATGTAGAGCTATCGTTCTGGTGGAAATCCATTCCCTAAAAAATACCAGACAGATGGCTAGCTTGTATCCTGAGCTTACAACCCTTCCCACTTTAACAGGCCCACCACAGTCCATGTATTGATATACCCATCATTTGCGTTTCCCCGCAATCATTTCCCCGATGCTCCTGCTGGATGAGCTCGCCCAGTGAGGCTGACTGGAGCTCCCCGGGTGGCTCTGTGCTCAGCCAGCCATGCTTCAGAGACGGCCTGGAGAAACTGAGATCATCTCACACTAATTTAGGGCATCCCACACGTCCTGCCCAGTTAGGTAGGTACACCTGCATCCTGGTGCACATAGCCTGCTCATCCAGACAGAATGCAGCTGCAACTATATACATACAGCTAGCAGGCTAGGACAGGGGCTACATCTAGGCGTGAAAACAGCTAAGACATCCCGTATGAGTACTTTCAAACCCACTGTGACTGCTGGTCACAGAAATGGAGATTCTAGCATCCCAGAAGCTTCCCTCTTCCTGGGATTTTCCAGGTATTTTATAGTACTGTAGAAGGTTGGAAATTCGGTGTGTGTGTGTGTGGGGGGGGGGCAGCTGGAGTGCCAATCCCAGAATGCCTAGCTACCAGTCTCATCTGGTTTCCATCGCAAGGTGGCTTCGGACCGGACCCTCCTGAGGCTGAAGTAATATTATTTGGTATTAAAGTAGCAGCAGGCTAACAGGGTGTCATGGGAGGTGGGGGGAGGCTTTAGTCCCATTGCTGGGGGGCAAATCTGCAGATTCTCTTCTAGGAGTCTTCTGAAAGGAATGATCACTTTGGGCCCGCTCGCCTCACTGTGTGGTATTGTATATTGTGTCCCGTGCTGTGCCTCTGTGGCACCACAAAGAACCAAAGGGGCTTTGCTCAGCAGCATTCCAGTTTGCCTGCAGGTCCATCGCAGCCATGAGCATCAACATGAAATTAACATGGAAGACAAACCATGTTTCGACAAACTGCAGTGGAAGCCGACAGCAGGTTATGATGCATGTTTGGTCAGATAAATCTAGGGTCTGTGTGATGCGAGAGGCACCATCTTGCTTGGAGTGACAGGAACGTGTGATAAATCGAGCCATTTCTTCACAATATGGTGTCATAAGCCTTGCCAGATGGTTATTTTACTGTTTGAATTAAGCCACTGAAGCAGCTCTCATTACGCATAGGTGGAGGACTCCTCAGACAATGAGTTACAAAGGGAATCAAGCAGAAAACACTCCCTGTAAATAAAAAAGAAACAAGAAACTAATCTCAGGGTTTTTATTAGAACATTTTTTTTTCTTCAGCCTACATCTAGAGGCAATAATCCTTTGGCCTGCCTCATCACGCAACAGGATAATTTAGGAAAATAAGGAAATCTCTGTACAGAGGCTATTAGATTAATGCAATGGCAGCATTTAAAACTGCATGATTCCCCAGACAGTGCATGGAAAAGACTGTCAGAAATCACTGGCCCCACCCCTCGCACAATATCAGCTGAAAGAGAAGCTGTATGAAAGAGCCCCCCGCCCAGGTATTCCTGCAGTCACACACGTATTCATGATGCATCTCAGGTTTCACTTATATGCTGTGCTTCTCACACTTTATTTATTAAGAACTCACTAAATAACTGTCTGAATTAATAACGAACAAAAATGTTTCAGAATGCGCTGCAAAAAACCTCTGACCCTGCAGCCAAATAAAAAAGATGCTATCACTATATTCAGACCATGAAGTATTCAGAATACAGGCACAGCAGGCCATTAACCAATATTATACACCTAAATTATACATCAGTGTCCGTATGCACACTGGGCGATAGACATGGAACACCCTAATGAAAGAGCTCAGGCAGTTATGCAAATAAAATCCCTTCGGGGCAAAACACAATGACAGAGAACGCGAGCACGGTAAACACCAATCTGTTATTGGTTCTTTAATGAATAGATGAAATTAAGGGACTGATCATGATTGGCTGGAAAGCCAAGCTCTCGGCTCATGATCAGTGGCTAGTGGGATTTCGGGCATCATGATCAGTGGCTTGTGTGATATCGGGCATCATGAGCAGTGACTTGTGTGATTTTGGGCATCATGATCAGAGACTTGTGGGATTTCGCGCATCATGACCAGTGGCTTGTGTGATTTCGGGCATCATGATCAGTGACTTGTGTGATTTTGGGCATCATGATCAGAGACTTGTGGGATTTCGGGAATCTTGATCAGTGACTTGTGTGATTTTGGGCATCATGATCAGAGACTTGTGGGATTTTGGGCATCATGATCGGAGACTTGTGGGATTTTGGGCATCATGAGCAGTGGCTTGTGGGATTTCGGGCATCATGATCAGTGGCTTGTGTGATTTCGGGCATCATGATCAGTGACTTGTGGGATTTCGGGCATCATGATCAGTGACTTGTGGGATTTTGGGCATCATGATCAGTGGCTTGTGTGATTTCGGGCATCATGATCAGTGACTTGTGGGATTTAGGGCATCATGATCAGTGGCGTGTGGGATTTCGGGCATCATGAGCAGTGGCTTGTGGGATTTCGGGCATCATGAGCACTGGCTTGTGGGATTTCGGGCATCATGTAGTCCCCGTGCATAGACAGTCATTGACAGCCAGTAGTACAAACGCATCACACACTGGTTTGTTTTAAATTAGAGGCAGCTGCTTCTCCATAGCAACCCCTGAGCCAGTGGCGCATTGTCACAAAGCACCAGGCATCATCCATAATAAAAATGGGCCCTAAAATCTAGCATGTCATCATGATTTGATGACTTTTTGAAACAGCACACACTTCTTCTCAGATGATTGTGACTATCTCAGATTGGGTGCTATCTTAACAATGCATCAGCTATTATTGCTGAATTCTATTGGTTTTATTGGTTTGTTGGTCTTGATAAACAGCTATTTGCACTGTTGCAGTAGAAGCACACACTGACAAAGGCCTAGTGTGGAAATGTCTGTGCCACGTTCAGCATGGATCATTAATAACAAGGCGCATAAGCCACCCGAGTTCAGACACAATTATTGTTAATGAAAAAGTAAAGAAATAAAAAACCCACCCATCCACCCATCCATCCAGGTCCACATGGCACTTCTTCACAGGCCACATACATTCACAGTCAGCAAGAAGCATCCTGGCAATTTGCTGACGGAATGTTGCCATTTGATTTTTTTTGGGAATTCCCTGAACTTCCCGACGGCACACTCGCACCTGTTCACAATCACGCGCTAAGGACACCTTAGAGACTCTAGTTCACCTAAACTGCCAAAATTTGGCCTGTGAGAGGAAAGCGGGGTGCCTGGGGGCAGCCCCACGTGAATGCAGAGCAGCGCGCACGTGCACGCAAACACACACACACACACACGGCAGAGCCAGGGAGACAAAGAGACACGTAACCATGGAATAAAAAACTATTGGCTACCAGCTATGTTCATATCAGCGCTCAGTGCTAAATAAACACATTTCAGGGAGCAGCAATTAGATTGGTGCAGTTACACTGGAATGTGCTCTTCACATATCCCACAATGCTCTCCTTTTTAGTGCAGACACACACATATAGAGGTGAGAGTGAAGCTTGGAGTCTGAGCGCAGGGTCATTATCGATCCAGCACTCCTGTATACTCAGGTACATACAGACAAATCGGAGTGTGTTAGCCATCACATATCCCATAATGCTCTCTTTTTTAATGCAGAACCCGAGCGCTGGCTCCTCGCCCACGGGCCGCTGCCAGCCGGATCCCGAGCGGCGGCTCCTTGCCCCCGGGCCGCTGCCAACCGGATCCCGTTCTTCAGCACCCCATCTTTCCTGGAATTTGCACTTTCCCCATTTTTCTGCCCCCCCTCCCCTACTCTACAACGAGCATGAGAAATAAAGGCGGGACAGGACACACAAAAAGATTCAAGAAACACCAGGTACTAGAAGCCGCCAAAAAGAAGACCAGTCATACAGTAAGTTACATGCTGGGGATGCTGTCACTCAGTCACTCTTTAGGGACCATCACAGAAATTAATACCATTAATTTTAAAAATCTATTTTAAGACTTCTTAATGATCCTTCTGTTACCATGGAGACCATTGCCTCTGCTCTGCTCAAGGGGTGGCTCTCTGCCCCCATTCACTGGTATAACCATCAGGAGAACTTTGCTGATGCCCCCCCCCCAAACTCACACACACATACACACACACACACAGTCCACGTGAGGATGGAGCTGATGCCACACCGTTCATATTTCCCAGATCTCTGATCGCCCCGAAAGCCCTCGCTATGCTGAGGTGGCGTCATTTGGCCACTGGCTTCTCGCCACACATCCGAAAATGACGGGATGTGGTTAGCTCAGACCCACCGAATGAAGTGGCCACATATTTCTGAAGTGGATAGTTCGAACATTCCCCAAGATTACGACCCCGAATCCTCAGGCCCTTGGACCTAGGTAGCAAAGAGCACAGGAGCCCAGGGCAGTGTTTAGTCCATTTTTAATGAACACATTGAACAAATACCAGGGTAACACACACCTGCAGGCAGGCTAAGGTAGACTATCACCGAATTGTGAGTGCGGGTAACACAGATACCATCACGGAGACTGCAGGGGGGAATGACAGGAGGATGAGCATGAAGGCGGGAGCACGAGCAGCTCAGGACGTGCTGCAGATGGACGATCAAAAATCTAGTCCAAATAAATAGCAGCTAGTTTACATGTAAATATCAGGCCATCTTTAAAAAACGACAAAGTGCTTTCTCAGCTTGCCCTGGGTTTGATGCCTGGCTGGCATTCGGTAAGTGGTCCTCAGATTATCCAGAGCCTTCATTCTTCTGGATGCATGGCCCCGAATGCAGCCAGCTGGGGCCACGTAAGGGCCTTGCCCGAGGCTCCGAGGGCCCGCTCCCCGGCCCCAGCAGCCTGCTACAGCTTAGAGAAGGGCAGGCCGTCATACATGTCCCCCTTCAGCTTCACCCACTCCGCCAGCCTCTGGATGGCGCTCTTCTCCTGTGTCAGGACGCTGGCTGCCTTCTTCAGCTTGTCCTCGTTGCGTTCCAGGTAGTGCAGGCCCTCGCTCTGCAGCCGGTCCAGCTTCTCCTGGCGGCTCTCGTCCAGCGGGATGTCCTCCGTCACATACGGGTTGAAGCGGAAGTAGGTGTCGGGAGGCAGGAGGGCATCCAGCATGGTATGGACCTCTGGAGGGAGAAGGGTGGACAGATGTGGGAGTCAGGGACGCCCGACGGTGCAGGCTGGGCAGCCCCACATGGCCAACAGACAGACCGCCATTACAGCCTAAGCACACGCTAGCACAACGTCTGCCAAACCCCAGTGTTAACTAGACAAAAACCGCTTGTTAAAAAAATCAGATCTACTTAAAGTGCCACTTTGAATATACTCACACATGCGGAAACGACCTTCAAACCACCCCTCCCCCCCCTCCCAATGTCAGGCAAATACGGAGGAGACACTCTGGCCTGTGCATGTCCTGGGTAACCCCTCACCAAAAGTACACAAAGCACGTCTGCATAATGGTGCCGCAGACGGAGGTTAGCAGGAATGCTGCCCAGGCTCAGGTACAAAGACCCCACAGTTAATCCCATCTGACAGTAACTGGCGAGGAACTTTGCATTTATGCACATGGACCAGGCCTACAAACCTACCTTATCTGTGAGAGACATATCTAATTTACCCAAAATACAGCAGACTATGGCTAAAAGCTATAGAGATGCAAAGAAGCTATAGAGATACATAAGACTTACACCAACATGGGGAAAAATGACCAAGCAAAGGAACAAGTTGGCCTGAGCCCAGCTACAAGATAATTACTCTCTCCCATGGGTATAGGGATGGTCTACCGATCTGCTCTGAACTTTCCAAAATAACACACGTCCTGGTGTTCGAGATGTTTGCTTGTGCCAAACTTCTACTTAATGCCCATATAGGCCCAAACTGGACAAAAATTAACAGTGATTTAACATTGCAAACCCACATATGAAGGCAGACATGGTAAATATTCATCATAAATGTTAAGATTTTGTTTCAACCAACCAGCTGAGTATTAAGAGTCACAGTCACATAGTATTCAGCTGGTTGGTTGAAACAAAACTTTGGTCTGGATTTGTACTTTCTGGACCTGACCTCTCCACCTCTGGCTAGGTGTGTCCAAACTATTGACTGGGACCGTTCACACAGACATAGGATGACTGTGCCCTGGGAGGGAGCCGCACACACTCAGGGAGCTCGTCCCAGCATCCACCTACCCTCCGTGTCCGTGGCACTGCTGATGACGTTGGTCAGCTTGGTCTTCAGGCTGGTGTAGGTGGCGCTGTTGCGGCTGGCGCTCTCGAAGCGGCCGGTCCCCAGTGACACCACGCACTGCACCGGTGTGTTGGGCCACAGACACTTGCACTCGTGGATGGCCAGAGCTGTGGGGTTGTTGATCAGCAGGCCGCCGTCCTGCCCGGGGATGGGGGAGTCAGGTGAGCGCCTGGGGCTCTGTACAGTAACAAATGCTCCAAATACATGTAGTCTGCACAAGCTGACAGCACGTGGCGGCATTCCGTGGCTCTGATGTCAGAGGGCGGATAAAGAAATGCAAGAGCGCGGCGCAGCTCTATGGCACGAGACAGCGGGCACAGGAGGAAGGGCCCGCCTGCGTTTCATGTGAGGATCCACCAGAACCGGGGGGGTGGGGCTCACGTCTTTGAAGTTACCAATTACCGAGAGGTGAGACGGATGTGGGGGGAGAAGCCAGGCCAGCGGCTGTGGGCGGGATCAAAGGCAGAGACACGTGCCTCATTAGGAAGCCACATTGGGGCGGGGCCGACACTGGGCGCCCGTGGGCCGAGTACAGAGGGCTGGGGGGGGGCTGATCCTCCATTTTCATCTGCCCAAGCCACACGTTCTCACTCAGCATGATGACCCCAAGGCAGGTCTGATTATTCATCTGTGACTATGGGTTTAGTCATAAATGATCACGAGGGTGGAAAAAAAAAGCCTTGAGGATGATGATGATGATGTTGAAGGCGACAATCCAATGACTCAGGAAATCAAGCCCCAGCAGCAAGGAGGCAGAACGAGCATGAGCACAGACAAGAGGGGCCATTGTGGGCGAGGAGAGGCATTCCACCGGGCCGCAGCAGCGGAAATGTCGCCTGTGCTTCGGGAGGAATCCACGTCACTGCAGCCGGTGACACACAGCGGGGGCTCTTCCCAGAAAAAGGACAATGATGCCAAACAGCAGTGCAGGAGCCTGCGTTCAGGGGCAGCGCCCCCTCCCCAAGGAGGAAGACGGTGCCTTTTCCTTGTTATCTGTCAGAGCTTCAGGCGTCGGGTGGAACGGACCGGCGAGCAGAAAGCGGCTGAATCCCCACCCCCAAGGCAGAGCAGGACCAAGGGGGAGGCGAGCAGACGTATGACTCCCATCTGAATAAAGCACTTTGGGGAATTTCAGAATAGCCCAGCTCCTTTGTAATTCCCCGAATCCAGGATGGTACAAACAACCAGCTCTTTTTAAAGCCGATGAAAGCTGGAAATTCAAACAGGGTGCATCACTACCGGGCAGCGCTGACAGGCTGTGAAAGGCCATCTTCATGGAAGAAAGCCTGGCCCACTTCTGCAGAGCTGGAGCTTCCTTCCACCCTTGTTTCCCCACATCCAAGATGGCCGGCTGCCTAAGCTCAACTGAACGTGTACTGTGGGGGAAATGTGGGAGCCGTGGTACGGCCACCTACAGAGGGCGCCGCACCTGGCCGTACCGATCGGGGGCAGACCAGAGCTCTGCCCTTAATAGCCAGAGTGTCTCATGTCGGACACTGGAGAGTGTTTGTGCTGCATTGCACTCGACCATAATGAATTATTCAGGGATCATTACAAACTCCAGCTGCAGTAAACTAACAAGGCCGTCCACACAGGACCGAGCTCCTGCCGCACTTCTGAGGCCAATTGATGCCACCCTGCCCGGGGGAGCTTCAAATCTGACAACCCTCCGCATTCGCATTTTCCAGTATTTGTTCATCCCGGGGGGAAGACGTCTTGGGCCACGGCCAATTCTACCAACAAGGGCGTCGCGCCGGGGATGAACTCGCACTGGCATGAAGCCATGAAGGATGAAGGGCTGGGATGACAAAGACCCCGCAGAGGCCGTCCGTCACACAGGCAGCACAGGGCCAGTCACTTCCACGTTGTGGGATGCTGTGCCAAAGTGGCCCGTTTGCCCAGGCCCGGAAACCCGCAGGCTGCGCCGGAAACGCCAGAAAGTCCCCAGCGAAGCGGCGGACCCATGAGCTCCGCTGGTACCGCAGACATGCAGATGAGAGGAGATGCCAGGGGGAGAGACGTGCTGCAGACCCCCCCCACTTTTCAGGGCGCGTGTCCCGCTTGGCCTCACGTTTCCTTCCAGGCAAGCTTCTGCTCCCTCCCACTGCTGCGAGCACTTCGCCTGGCTAATTACCCCTGATCTGCGCTTGAGGGGCAGCCACGGAGCAGGAGCAGCCTACCTCCCCGCGAGAGATACAGGACCAGGAGGGAGACCATGAGGCAGGTGCTGTCGGGTCACGGGTACGAGGTTCTGCATAGCAGCGCCTGGGAGCATCGAAGGTCACCTGCCAAGGGGTAGGGGGGTGTGGACTCAAAGCAAAAGGCCCTCTGAGGGCCAGGAATTCGGCACACATAAAGGAGCCCTGCGCTTCATGGCTCAGGACACATCTGGTCCTCAGCATCACCCCCCTAAGCTAAAAACTCCCCCCCACCGTGGACAGACATACTGGCTTTTGAGTGTAGAGAAAATCGCGAGGAGCGATCGCGATACAAAGGACAGATGTCGGCTGTGGAACACCCTGGCTTGCAGATTGCCAGGTTTTCGTGGGGGGGGCGCTGCACTTAGCGGAGCCACCTCAGAATGGAATCTTCAAATTTCTGTTTTAAAACACGGATTGTCGTGACAATTCATTTCACCAGCGCAATACAATCACAGGTAATTTCACATCATTTTAATTGCCAGGCAAATCGAATTAATAGACAATTTCTGCAATGGACAATTAGCATTTCAATTCATTGTGCTCCAACGTCCGGAGAGGGATGCTCTCAGTCACTGAGGAAAGCCCAATCTGACATTATACATGCCACCATTTTATTACGACAACCTACTTGAGACCCTTCCAATCAAACAAGGGAACAAAGAATTAAACTGAGACACAAACATTAAATTATTGGTATGTACCTCCTTTGGCCTCCTTTCCCAGAATGTTAAAGTCCCTTTTTGTCCCTTTGGGGAAAAATACCTCTAGTACACTGTCCCTCATTGTGTTTGAAAGACGGGTCTCGTCCAAGGTCTCCTTGCCAAATTACATAACGCTGCTGGCTCGCCCCCTTTGGCTGACCTCTCATCTTGAGGCCAGAAGGTCTCCATGAGGTTTAAGTTGCCCTCTTAAATTGAGAAGGGAGGGTGCAGGGCGCTCACAGGCCCCATCTGTGCCTGGGAATATGGCAGGCAGCCCTCGCCACCCTGGGGGCCCACAGAAGGAGGCAGGACCAGGCCCCGCGTCACGGCAGCTCGACGCACAGAAGCAGAGTGCACTGCAGAAACTGGGTTGAGAGCCATTTGCCTGTGGAAAGGAGCATGATCATGGCCAAGAACAAGCAGAATATTCAGTGGGGTTCAGCAGCATTTTCCGGTCTGTCACTTCAAAACAAGCAGAGTCAGGCTGCAGAGCAAACGTCCCACCAAATTCTGACCAATCACAGGTCTCCAAACAGCAGCACGCACCACCGAAACTAGAACAACGCAAAATCAGCAACATCTAATCTAAATCAGAGGAGTCTGGAAGAGATAGGACAAAATGCTGCCCCTGAACAGTAGGGGGCGATGTGGCAATTAAGCGGTCCAGTCCGTCAGTTCTTTGGCCCTTTCCCCAGGTCTGTCTTGTCCTCCCATCTCACTGTCCTGGCCTGCTCTGTACGACAGATCAGTAGGCAGCAAAGCAGAACCCCCGGATACATGGGGAGACTGAAAAACATGGCTCTTTATTCAGTGCAGCACCAGAAACCAGCAGGAAAATAAGAGACTGGGAAGCAGGACCGCCTCCCAGCCAATCAGCCGTGCCGGCGTTTGCATGCGGTCGGTCCCCGAGCGAAATGTGTCGGCAGCGGGGAGCAGCGGCAGCGAGGGTAACCCCGAGCTGGGCGCCCATCTTCAGGCAGCCCGGCAGTCGCATAAAAACACCAAAACCATTTCTGTACTGTTATAAAAAGTGTTTTGCACTCTGCGCATCGCTGCAGTGTGAATACAACAATAATAAACGATCGCGCATTCTTCTGACTGCATCCTAGCCTTGCCTACATCCGTTTGCACATCTGGGGCTCTGGGTGTGGCCCTAATAACAGTGTCTCAGGCTTAATAATGACAGCTCCCTAGAGCCACTCACCCAGCGGCTCTGCATAATCCAGGACCACTGACCTACTCAGTGGGCTGGGAATTAGTTCTGGGGTTTAGTTGAAGGGCCAATTACTGCATAAAGGGTAAAATCACATGACCGTCACGGCCCATGGCGATACGACCAGGGGTGCCATTTTTCACTGGGTTCACCGCCTGGCCAAACTGAGCACACCATTGGGGGGAGAGCAGGTTGGTCCAGCTTGGGAGATGCCATGGCAACCGCTGTACTTATGGATGACGGCTTCGGCCTTATCAGCGGCTCCGTCACTGAAGCGCTCTCTCTGAGATGCGGGTGAGCCAATGGTGATAGACTGGAGGAATCCACGTCACTGCAGCTGGTGACACACAGCGGGGGCTTTTCTCGGAAAAAGGACAATTATGCCAAACAGCAGTGCAGGAGCCTGCGTTCAGGGGCAGCCCCCCCCAAGGAGGCCAGTGCCTCCTGCTATTTTCCATGTTATCATCATGGAAGCTTCAGGCGTAGGGCAGAATGGAACGGCTAGCAGAAAGCGGCTGAAACCCCACCCCCAAGGCAGGGGAGAAAGCAGTCTTTATTTTCCCTTACTAGTATTAAATCTGCATTTTACCCAGAATCTTCTGCAGCATTGGGGTGGTACGTGAGCCAGCGTGTATGGGGGGGGGGGATAAGGAGGTGAGGCGAGGACGTAACAAAAAAATAAACAAGGAGAAAAGGAGAAACGAGCTGTAGTCCATTTGAGCGGAGGCCAAGCAAGAACCACAGGGTCGGATCCGAAATGCCCCATTGATCAGCCAATCAGGCTACAGGGGCAGGGCCGTCCTCCATCCTGCCCGCTGGCTGTGCGAGGGCCCATTTCCTCCGGAGCCACGGCTGGGAGGCCAAGGCCTTCTCCATGCCACCGTTTAATCACCGTGTCCAAACCGTCTGTGGCACACAATAGAGGAGGCGGGGCAGCGCACTACGGGGAGTGCAGCCAATGAGGGGAAAGCTGACAGACGAGTCCTCCATCCGCCTCCCTACCACTTATCTAACACAGAATGGCAGAGGAGGGGTCTACATGCCATCCCAGGCAGCAGGGGGCGCAGGGTTGGGGTGGAGCCTGCGTGGAGTGCCGGTCCATCAAGGAACAGGCACTCACACACCACCGGCCAATTGGACACCAATAAGCTGAAGTGGAAAACGGAATATCTGGAAAATCCCTGCAGAGCACAGGTAGAACAGGCAGGCTGCAGACACACCGAGGAGAGGAGGGAAGCCCCAACCCTGAGGCATGCCACAGAAAGAGAGAACAGACAACAAACATACCAGACATGGAGGATCGACATTTTCGGATCGTTAGCCACCTTGAGAAGAGGTGCTGTCAGAGAAAGCCCTCCTCAGCACATTCTCCTACACTCAGACACCTCACACCTCCCCTGCGGCCAAGCCAGACAGACGGCCGCTGGGTCTGCACGGGGCCAGGGGGTACCTGGTGAAGATCGTTCCCCAACAGGAATTCCTGGAAGTAGCCAGGGGCAGCAGACGAGGCCCGGATTGCTTGCCACAGCTTGTGCTCGCAGCCCCCCAGGTAGTGGGAGCGCACCCCTGGGGGCAGGTTGTAGTTCCTGAAGACATAGGCCTTCAGTGGGGTCCCTCTGTTTACAATGGTGCTCACTGCTGCCACCTAGTGGGGGAGATTGAAACCAAACTCAAAATTCACATCAAAGCAGCCCTTTCAAATAGTGAAAGTCAGAAGCAACGAATGGAGGCTCGACAAACAGCGGCGGTCTTCCACAGAACGTGTAGCCTGAATGCCCAGCTGGAAATAACACAGAACGTGTAGCCTGAATGCCCAACTGGAAATAACACAGAACGTGTAGCCTGAATGC
>JAODKM010000058.1:32370950-32381830 GCA_026780845.1 Petrocephalus sullivani | reverse complement strand
GGCGGGATTGGACAGAAATATTGCGGGTGCGGGCGGGAGCGGGATGAAAAAAACAGTCCCGCGCAGGGCTCTACTTGGGAGCACAAATCGGTAGGTACCGATGGCAGTATTCGGCAGAGCACTGGCAGCACCAGTCCGATTCGCAGAGAAAATGGCTGGTTTTTACATCCTCAAGGATGCTCGCGATCACCACTGTGCAGCCGCCCCTGTATACTCATATCCAATTTATCAACTACATATATATATTTAATTTTATCATAAATTGGCTCAGATTTTTCCACAATTTCAACAAATTTTTCTTTCAAATGGGTGTATGTTTTACCTCGTAATGATTTCCGAAAAAATTCCAAAACAACTGATAGAATTAAATTTCACGGTGGTAATTATGCATGCATTACAGTACATGTTTATTACATTTATTAGACATTTTATAACCATTTTAACCAATGTCCTAGATGCAGGGAGGTGGGGGGATGTAGGATGATTCCAAGGGCCACTGAGTGACAGGGACTTTGGAAATTTGGAACATAATTGGATTGATCTAGGATGGGGGGCCCAATATGATATGCTGTCATGGGGCCCAAGATGTCTAGTGGTGCCGCTGTGCGCATGGGTGTAACCCCCCTCTACATATTCTGTCTCCCTTTAAATGATTGACAACCTCAGCCCCCCAATATTCAAGAGCGCTGCGACATTCACCACCAGGGGTGCGTAGCGCTGGTAATATGGCCGAACAGAGCGGAGAGATTCACGCTAAGACGTTCAGCTTCATTATGAATTAGCGTGTATGTTATACAGACTTTTCAAACCCTAAACATTTAACATTTACATGATATGTTATAAATATAAACTAACTGTCTGATCTTTTCATACCCAAAAACCTTGAGCATAATGTGTAACTATTCGATTCCAATTTTAAACAGGTGATAATTATAAACACTACGTAAATCCTTATAGAACGTGGGCATTCAGGGTGGTGGTTTTCCTTCCTTTCCAGTACTAAATTAATCTATCTTGTCTGTTGATGGATTGCATGTCACTATTCAAAAGTTACAAAAAAAAATCATGCCCTTCATGAATGTGGACCAATTTTTTAAAATTACATTGTTCTTAGTCCAGCTGCTTTCAAAGGGGCCTTTATAATTTTAAATATAACGTGTTTCATTTTCCTGGTATTTTACTGGTCAGTTTTTGCTTAGTTTATGGCACAAACACATACAATGAGGCTAATTTAAAGGATTGTTAATTAATTCAAATAAAAAAAAAAATCCCAGAAATTCAGTTTGATAACAATCAGACATTAACTCTAAGCTGAACTGACAGAAACATTTTAAGCAACAGCTCCGTTGATGTTATTTAATTAAGTGAAGATAGCATGGTCTCCGGCAAACCACAGAAGTAGTGATATGTGTGGATAATATCCAAGCACAGGCTTCGGAGCACTGAATGATGGAAAGAACCATGCAAAACAAATACAATCTACCCAACTAAGGCTTATAAGTATAAGGATTTAAGTGTACAAGTCTATCATACAGTCTATGATTGTCACAACCTGAAGGGAAGACTCGAGCCAAAGGCAGGCTGCATTGCAGATCAAAACCCCAGACTGGGGACTTTATTAAAGGCAGCAGGAGGGTACAGGCACGGACAGGTAACAATGGCAGAACTGGGGAGTACAGGACTGGGAAGCCCTTAAGTGCAAGACTAAAGAAGGGGCAAACGAGAGGCAGCTGTGAATGGTTACCAGGAGGGCAAGAACAAGGCGCATGACAAACGAGCATCAGGGATGGATTGTTTAGAGCCACGCCCAAAGGAAACACAGGGATTGCACACATTAGGCGGGGCTGGACATGACAATGATTCTTTTTATTAAAAAGGAAAAAGGGCATATGTAAAGTACACCTGTTCTCAAAGTAACCCCACCCCTTGTTATCAAAACTGACAAACAGAACCCCCCTCCCCTCCAATAATCATGCCTCCCTAAGTGGGTGAAGACATCAACCCCCTAATGTTCAAACCAAAGGTGCATATTTGAAAACAGCACTCTCATTATCAGCAAAAAGATCTGTGTCAACATGTTTAGGCATTGCAAGCAAGCGTAAAGGCGGTTTCTCTACAAGCGTAAAGGTGCTTTCTCTACAAGTATAAAGGCACTTCGTCTACAAGTGTAAAGGCACTTCCTCTACAAGCGTAAAAGCACTTTCTCTACAAGTGTAAAGGCGCTTTCTCTACAAGCATAAAGGCACTTCGTCTACAAGCGTAAAGGAAGTAGAGTTATAAATCCAAGGCATGCTATTTGAAGTGGTACTCTTGTGTAATTCTTGTGTAATTGTGATCAGGATTCCAGGATATATTTATTTGAAGGCGGGGGTTGAGGAGTGTTGGTACATGGTCTCCTGGGTTGTTAATCTGTCAACTCCCTGTGGGAAAGCAAAACAGGGTTAAGCATGGAGAAGAAGGTGAATGCACAATGTGCCTATTAGGGACATAACACTTAGGACATAAGCAAAGCAAAGCATTATCCTTGGCCAAAGCCCTCACTGAGCAAGCAGCCAGAGGCAGCAGTAGCCAGGAGGATCTTCCTGGCTCACATGTGGCTGTCGTCATGTGCGAGTTTCCAGTTTGTTTCTCCTGCGGGGGCACGAACAGGCACAGGGGGTCCTGGGCCCCCCACTCAGTGTCCCAGTGAGTGATACAGTGCGATAAAGTGATCATGTCTGACAGTGAGCTGTTGGGACACATATAGATCTTTCTTTATCTTTGCTACGGGTTATATGAAAACTGATACAGAAAAAATATGTAGTTGAGTCTGTAGTGTGATGTTGTCTCCCAGTAATTTATTATGGGACTAGACCACCTGATTTTCAACAGACCCACCTAGGCTGTGATTTCTGGCTTTTCTATTGGTCCGTTATTAGTATTTAACCAGTATTATTAGTATTAGTATTAGTATTTAACCAGTGTAAATGTTGGCCCAGTCTCAGATTGAGACACTTGAGCACCACCTGGGAACTAGCTTTCAGTCAACACCGGCACCACCGGCACAGCACTAGTACAAAAGAGATATAAGCTGTCAGCCATGAAGGGCAGAGTGGGGACTTTGCTCCAAATAGTCACCTGCAGCCAGAATCCTCGGCTGTGCAGACTCTCAGTATGAAGTCTCCCTGCGGCCCAGGGGAGAAGGTGGTGGGAATGACCACATAGTGCCCCTTCAGGAAGGTTTCACGCATGAAAACAGAACGGGAAATTATGTATTCTGATGTGGCCACGATCGCCTCTGTCTTCAGGGATTTGACTCGAGTCTCCCTGGGATTTTCAACCTGAAGGAAAAAAGGATTTTTTATTTTACATATTCACACAGCTTTTCCCACATGCATTTGTGCCATTAGATTCACTGAATAAATACTGTGAAGCATCTGACTTCAAGAGGATGTGTTTTCTGACACAGAATATAAACTTCATTCTCTGTACCAAGCTAGGCTTCTCTTCTTTGTAATTTCCTCCTGTGCAAATCCCTCATAAAGTTTCTCTGAGTTACTCTATGTTTTTGAAAAACAGGAATGTGTTGATCACAAATTGATTTGAGTTTTAGGATAAAGGGATATTAAACAGATCATGTCTGGTCTAATATCTCCAACTTATGTTTTTCTCTTTGTTCCAGAGAGTCAGCTGCAGCTGATTCTCCTGCAGCCACACTACCTTCAGGACACTGAAGCCAATGGCAAGGTTCTCCTCCTGCCCGAGCACTTTCTGCATTCGCATGTCTCGCTGGATCAAGTCGATCAGGACCTCTTCCTCCTCCCCCACTACTTCAAAGAGGTACTGCCCAAAAAGTGGGGGTTTGTTGTCACACATGGGCACACAGCACCCTCCGTGCTACTTTCCTGGCCCCCTGTCGACTTCCAATTGAAGGTCCTCTCCAGGAGGGCAGAGGCATTTGGGGGGGGGGGGGCTGCATACCTGCGGGTTCTGTAAGAAGGTCTTCTCGTTGCTAGCACTGCCCCCACTGCGGTTCAGTCTGGCCGTCCTGTCCTTGGTCCACTTTCCCAAGTACACGGTGTTCCCCATGGCCTCTGGTATAGTGCTGACTACATGACACACGTCTACATCCGTGAAATACCTGCACCAGTCCCTAAACGCCATCCTTCAGGAAAATGGAGGCAACGTGAGTAAATACAGTACGTACATACAAACCTACATCCATCCATCCATACAAACATACACATATGCATACATACATTCATACATACATACATACATACATACAAACCTACATCCATCCATACATACAAACAAAGACAGAAAAAGCCAATTGACAACAGTGGAGAGGAAACAAAAACTCCCAAGCAGGGAGAAAAAAAACCTCTGGGGGTCCAAGGTCAACTGGCTGCCCTACCCCCCTGGGCATGCTAACATTACTGAAAATAATGATCACTTTGTAGATATTTCATTTGTTTTATGGGTATTTTAAATTCAACAAAAACAACTGAAACTGTTTAAATATGCCAAGTGTTCTATTAATTTTGGCCACATACATCCACCCATACATACAAACATGCACACATACATACATACAACCCTACATTCATCCATACATACATACATACATACATACATACATACAACCCTACATTCATCCATACATACATACATACATACAACCCTACATCCATCCATACATACATACATGCACACACGCATACATACAAACCTACATCCATCCATACATACATACAAACCTACATCCATCCATACATACATACAAAACTAAATATATACATACATCCATGCAATCCTACATCCATCCATACATACATATATGCACAGATGCATACATACAGCCTTACATCTATCTATACATACATACATGCACACATACATACATGCAATCCTACATCCAGCTATACATACATACATGCACACATACATACATGCAATCCTACATCCATCTATACATACATACATGCACACATACATACATGCAATCCTACATCCATCTATACATACATACATGCAATCCTACATCCATCCATACATACATAAATGCACACATGCATACATACAAACCTACATCCATGCATCCATACATCTCACCAGAACTCCCCATCATCCTCCACGGTGAGGTCCATCACCCTCCTCTCCTTGTTTCCCACTCTCTGCCATTCTTTGGAGCTGAGTGCAGTGGAGGGGGGGAGGTGAGCATTAAAGGAGGTGAAGGAAAAAACCTGAACAGAACTACATGGACGATGGCAATGGAGAAGATGTGAACATGGGCAGGTGCTAAACTGTCCTCTCAGCTGAGCTGCTATTGGCTAAGAGAGGCCCTGCCTCCAGCCTCCTCGGCAGACACCATCGTCGTAGTTACCTGTCGCACCAGGCGCCTTTCCACTCTGTATTCCCCCAGGGGTTCCGCAGACGGACCATCAGGAGCTTCTGCTTCCCCAGCAGTGTCTTCCTTAATCCCGTCACCCCGTAGGCGTGCCCCTTGACCAGGCCACAGGTCATGCGGGCCTCTCTCTCCGACTGTGATGCCTGAGCAGGGGCGAGACGGTGAGGCCATGCTTCACGATGGAACTCAGATTTTTGGGGATTGTGGAGATAAAATAGATGCTCCTGTTACAAAACTGCTCATGCAAAGAAAATGTAAAAAATATTTATTTAAAATGATTGTGATATTAAAGGATTAAAAGTGAATGAAATCCTGGGCACTAGTTGTGCGAAAGCCTGTTGAGAACTGAGCTGTGTGTGACACAGTGGGTTAGGACTGTGTGCCGGTCAGCAGGATGCCTAACCTACCCCCCCCCAACCCTGTAAACAGGACGGAGCTGAGGCACCGTAATGGAGGAGCTGACGATTCCGTCCCTGCTGTACACTTTGCTCAGGTACTGAAAGAGCGTGTCTTGGGCCGCTGGGTCAGAGAGGTACTTCCCGGCCTTCAGGTCGATGTGTTCGGCCATGGCACCGCAGAAGTCCATGACCGCATCAGCCGCCAGCCCGCCGTCCAGGTTCTGGTAGCACAAGAAGAGCCTGTGGAAAGAGCGGCGCGTGATGCCCGGGCCTGCTTCTCAGAGGCTGCGATCCGAGTGCGTCGGCTGGCGTGGGCTCGGCATACTTAGCGTAAGCTTTCTCCAGCAGGGCGCTCCAGAACTCATTCTTGCTGGTGGAGTGACAGTATACGAGCTCACCATCGATGGTGGGCAGCCGGTCATCCACCACCACGTCCACCCACTTGCCAAAGATCCAGAACTGGAAATGGAAGATGCCAGCATAGTTCTGGGAAAGTTTCGGGTTCCACTCCTGCTCCTTCCAATCTGGAATCACCTGCAATGACAAAAGTGGCACTGACGTGGCACTGGACAATATTACAGCCATGCCAGTGAGGGGGCACTGGAGAAAATTACACCCATGCCAGTAATGGGGTACTGGACAAACTCATACCTTAGCCAGTGAGGGGGCACTGGACAAAATCACTACCTAGCTAGTGATGGGGAACTTGACAAATTTACAGCCATGCCAATAAGGGGGCACTGGACAAACCCATAAGTGAGCCGGGGGGGGGCACTGCCTAACCAGTGAGGGGGCAAAATTACAGCCATGCCAGTGATGGGGCACTGAACAAAACCACTGCCTAAGATGGGGCACTGAACACAGTTACACCCATGCCAGTGACGGGGCACTGGACAAAGCCATATCCAAGCCAGTGATGGTGAACTGAACAACTGTGCCAGTGATGGGCCATTGGATAAAATCACACGCGAGCCAGTGACAGGGCACTGTGCAAAATCACATCCAATGACAGTGCTCTCCAACCACTATAGCACTGTCCTACTGAAAATAGTGTACAGTAAATACATACATCATTTCTTTCACAGCTGTCTGTCATATTTTGACGTTGCTTTCAATTGAACCCACCTTTTTCCACAGATGTGGTTTGATGGCCAGGCAGGAACATGCAGCCACGAACCAGCAGTTACCCAGCATGCCCTGGTTCAGGTCGTGGGAGCTGATTCCTTCGACAAAGAGTCGAGGCTTCTCACAGATTTCCTGGTGAGGGATTATGCACAAACTGACGCTTAACATTGCCCATCAGTGTCAATATTGGAGATCCATTAGACCATGTCTGGCAGGAGAACCGTCTATAGCTGGCCCAGCCGGACCCTCCTTGCCACTGTTTGGCCAGGACTCACCCCCGGCCGCTTCCACACGACGGTTCCTGGTGCCGATCCTTTATAGAAGAGTGATTTGTTGGAAGCTGGGAATTCGGGATCCTCAAACAGCTTCTGCGCTTTTCTGCAAGCCTGTTTCAGCTCAGAATACTTCTGTTCTTTGAAGGAAATGGCTGATGAGGACATTTTCAGGCTGCGGTGTTTGAGGTTTGATCAGCTGCAGAGGAGAATCGGTGCTGGAAGTTCCGGTATCTTCTGCTTTGTACTTGCACGTGTGTCTTATGATGAAAGGTCACCGTGACAAACCAGAAGGGTCTGATGCACATAAGAAACATTTTATGTAGTATTATGGGCAGATTTAGCTGCTTATGTGATTACTGTACTTAAATACATTTACCTGAAACAATGAAGGATTAGGTTTATATATGATTGTTTATATATTATGTGCTCAAAAGTAAAATACCATCCCTAGAAATCCAGCATGTTTGTAAAGTGTTTAAGCATTACAGCACCAAAGCCCTAAGCCATACTCTACTTTCCTGAATTTCCTGAAACACATAGAGCAAATGCATACTTTAAATGGATAAAATAATATCTATGGCAATCTATGCTCACATATGTTTTGTTGGATGTAATGTGAGATATTATTTTAAAGATGTTACATCAACATATATAACTCCCCAACACACACACAGACCTTACCCACCTATCTAAATTGGAAAAACTTTACTTATAATCGTGACACTCTTAACCCCTACCCAGCCCTAAATGTAACTATAATTAACCAAACAAAATACAAGACTTTTGGCAGCTAAATGTTCAAAAAAGGAATTTAAGCAAACATATGTTGTAATATATACCAGAGCTTCATAACATTTATTTATTTACCAGCAAAAATGATGTGACAGTTTCATATACAACGAGCCACAACCTGGCACTGGTAGGTGGGTGAGTAAATGGCTGCAGACTGCCTGGTACGGGACGGGGGGCCCGCTCTTACCTCCTGGGAGACGCGATGAGGCTCTGCCGTTTCTGCCGCTGAGCGCCCTGCGCATCTGTGCACCAAGCACTCTCTCCCCGCTCTCCAGCTACAGGGAGGATAATCTCTGGCTTTGCATCTGGGCCTGCGCAGACAAGCCCGGGCTGCTCCGCGGGCTGATAACATCAGGTGTGGCTGGCACTGCCACTCCCCTGGGAGGCATGCGCCCTCCGAGGCGCTGCCCTGGCTCGCTGCGATGCGGCTTCCTTAGGGGCACCAAGCGGCAGGCGCCGAGGAAGCTGGCAGAAGTGGATGCCTTCCGTTAGCAGGGCGTGAGAAACGCTGCGAGTGGCAGCTGCTCTCTGGGTAAGCAGAGGAGTGGGGGATTCTGGGACAGGATGGAGGCCTGGCACTGACCGCGAGGGCTCCTCTGAGGCACAATGCCATGCCCCACAGCAGAGGCCAGGAAGCCTCCCATCGCTGAGTAACCATGGGCTGGTGAGGAGTGTCCTGTATCCCCAAGACGGAGTTATTCCTGCACCCAGAGCAGCAAAACGAATTTCCCACTGTATTTGCAAAAGCATATTTAATTATGGCAGAAGCATATTTAATTTACTCATTTGATGAGGCACCACGTATGCCTGTTCCTCACGATAAGTCTCCATGAAGAGAAAATTCTCTTATCAGGTTACTGCAGTGCTGCTGGCATGACTAGGCAGGCTGTGGGGGCGTGGCATAGGGCCTTCTCCAAGGACCCTTCCAGGTGTCACCTACAGGAAGCTCTTAGGATGCTCTCATCGGGAAGTTCAAGCAGCCAAGTTATGATTACGTTAGGCTTAGGGGTCCATTACACATACACCCAGATCACCTCTGGGGGACGATTACATGCCCCTGGGGGAGGTGTGTGATGTTAGGTGCCATGAGGCTCCTCTGGAACATTCCGCCTACTCCCCAGGTCCTCCGGCTTCCCATGTTCATTGTCGTGATGAGTGGGTGAGTAATCAGTCCATCAATCCATCCATCCATCAATTTTCTGCAACCAATCGTCCTATATAATTCTTCATAAACATAATCATAAACAGTATTATTTAATTTAACTTTTTATAACTGGATGAATTTCTGCTTAAATCACTTTGGCCATCTTACCAAATCTAATTTGCAAATATGTCACTTTATTGGCTGTGCTTGGCCATTGCTGGGTAACAAAGCTGGGACACACTGCTAGTACAAGCAAGTCTAAGCTGAATGCTCCCTACCTGCTTCCGTACAGCCACTAAGCTCTGGACCATCCTGGCTCATGTCATTAACCCACTTTTTCTCAAAACAGAGGTCCCTAATTCCAGTCCTGGAGGGCCAGAATCCAACACAGTTTGCAGATTTCCCTCCTCAAACACATTTTAACCATTCTGCTCCACAGCTGGAAGAAGCCTGTAGAACTGAGCTGGCAGAGTGACCTGAATCGGTCCTCAGATCGCGATTTCAGCCTGTGTATGCATCATTTATTAAGGCTGTTCATTACGAGAAAGTGCAGGCAATGCTCGGCTAATGGGAATGACTCATACACACAGAACATTCTGCGGGACATTTGTACACCAGCATGTGTGGCAGAATACAGCAGTAATGGATGCAGTGAGAGCCTGTCCAGCACACCACCCAAATACTCCCTCCTTTTTCAATCGGTGTTGTGCTGCTGTCTCTCGCAGAAACCCGCTCCCCCGCTGCGCTGAGGGACACTCCCTAGGGGCTGGCATCTGGCGGGCTTCTTTGCACCTCCTTCCACATGGCTGTCGGCCGGTCCGCAGACGTACAGAGGTGCCGGGTTCCTCCACCGAGCTGCTGCGGCCCCCGCCGGCAAGCCAGCTGTCCCACCCGATCGCCACTGACGCCATGAAGGTAAAGTCACCGAATACGGCACTAAGAACAGCTGCAATTGCACAAGCAGACTTAAGGAGGTCGCCAGTTTGAATGAAGCCACCATTGGGCCCCTGAGAAGACCTTTAATCCCTAATGGTTCCTGGGGATGTCTGACCCTGTTTCCTCAAAAAGAAAAAACACAACAGCAACAAGTACTTTAACTAAATAAAGGTAAAGACGTTGAAGGGGAGCGGTTCACAGGAAGCCCTGCCGTGTGGAAATAGCTGCGTGTTTCCATCAGAATCATGCTGCCGGGGCCGCCCCTTTAATGCTCGGCTCCGCACCTCTGCCGCCTTATCCGGTCTTTGCAGATGCTGCCATTATTCTGAGGGCTGGGCTTCTTTGCCAGTGTGGGAATGAGACGCCTCCAGCCCAGGATGCCACATCAGAAACCGCACGATTTCACTAACCACATAAAATGCACAAACTCTGACCAATGCCGTAAAATGTTATAAAATGCATAAAAACTGCATTTGATTGGAAGTTACGAGTGTGACAAATCAATATTTATCCTTGAGGCCAAAAATTCCAGAAAGAGCTCAGAATGTTCTGTGGTTCCTCAAATGGCACTAAGGGGAAATTCTAATAGACAAAGTGGATTTAGGCAGCAGATCTGTTGGACAATTAACATACACACATTGAGTCTTTAATATGTCTCAGATGCTACATACATAGTTTATTATCCACTCATGGCACACATGCAAGCTACGTGGTAGATTGGTGTCAGAGCCAGGGATACCTGATGGGTAACAGTAGTGACAGCAAACAGGGCGCAGCTGGGAGTGAGTGACATGAGGACAGGAACAGGAGGGGAGCCAGAC